>JASDDO010000026.1:514000221-514085649 GCA_030015575.1 Agapanthus africanus | reverse complement strand
GACTAAGACACTTGTTTTAATATATCTTAACATTTGAAAAGTTTGTGAGGTTTCTTTTACCGCTTCAAGAGCAGGGATAGGAACTCTAGGTCAAGAGGGGTGTCCAATGACGTTCTTTAGTGAAAAACTCAATGATGCTAAACAAAGATATTCTACCAATGACTGAGTTTTACGATATAGTACAAGCACTCCGTCATTGGGAAAATTATTTATTACCTCAAAATTTTGTTTATGTTTTGATTATCAAAGCACTGGGATAGGAAAAATAAGTGCAAAACATGCTAAATAGGTGGAGCTTCTTCACGAGAATGCATTTGTCCTTCACCATTAGACAAGAGTTCAAAACAAGTCCATCGATGTCTTGAGTCGGGCTATCACAGTCCGTCAATCGATAAGTTTTTACATTCCTGATTTAGGAAGGATCAAGAAAGAGTACACTTCTTGTCCCAACTTTGGCATTATATTTGAGCATGTAGATGATGGTAATCATCTCGATTATGTTGATTTGTGATTAAATATAAATATTTGTTTGGAGGGTTTAGATTATGCATTCTCCATACATTGCTTAGAGTGTATTTGATTTGGTAAATTGCATGCGGTTAATCTTGCGGATCATTTTGGCAGAGACAAATTCGTGGCGTTGGTTGACAAATATTTTATTGTCCATGTCGTTAGGAATGTTTCTCAATGTCGAACCTGACTAAGAGCAAAAGCTAAGAACAATAACACGGGTCTATATTCACCTTTGCCTGTTACACACGCCATGGAATGACCTTAGTATGGATTGCCTAGAACAATTAATGGTCGATTGAATACTTATGGTAGTGGTCCTAATGGATAAATGCTCTAAAATGGCTCGCGTTCTTCCATGTAGAATAACTTTAGACGCATGCTTCTTATGTGGCAAAATTATTTTTCAGCAAAATTGTTAGGCTCCATGGCTTGCTGATTTCCATTGTGTATGAGATGCATGCAAAATTTGTTCTTTATTTTCAGAAGATACTATAGAAAACTTTCGGTACAAATTTGAAATCATACTCCGCTTTTCATTCTCAAACAGATGTCCAAACAAAAGCAGTAAATCGTAGTTGAGGATAACTGCTTCAGTGTTTGGTAAGGGAAGAACAAGGTAATTGGGATTTAATTTAACCAACTGTCGCCTTTCCTTATAACTATATTATTAGATCCAAAGGAAAAGGTCCATTTGAAATTGTTCTTGGATACCCTCCTAGCCAACCAATTGATCTCATGATCTCATTCCTTTGTCATCTAATGATCCCTTCCGAATGTACTAATCTTTTGCACTACGCATCCATGAGTTACATGTTGAAATTAGACATAAGATCGTTGAATGAAAATTATAAACTTGTTGTTGATGCTCATTGTAGAAATCAAGAATTTAATAATGGAGATTATGTTGAGGTTCGAATATGTCATGAATGTTATCCTAAGAATTCTTTTATGAAATTGCATGCCTAGGGCTACAGGAGCTTTCCGTAGGCTTGGTCTTAATGTGTATCTACATAAACTACTTGACTTACCTACTGATATGAACATTAGTACGATTGTCAATATCAAGAACTTAATTCCTTATCAAGCCGCCTTAGAGCCTCCTACTTTGCCTACAGGTATTTCTGCAGGTGGTGTTGCTCCTACTTCGGTTTCTTAACTACCATTTTCTCCATGGCAGAGTTATGAACAAGTCGATATTATCTTGGATGATGAGCAGGTAGCCACTTCCGACGGTGGATTTTAACGTATTTTGGTTTGGTGGAGAGGATGTTCAGACATAGAATATACTTGGATTAAGGAGGACGAGCTTCAATGCCTTGCAGCAGAACTACTTGATTCATATAAGCACAGTAACTCGCCGGAGTCAAGTTCTTCTCGGTTGAGGAGAATTGATGAGAATCAACATGATTTTCAATTGCATTATTGATAAAGATTTCGCTAATTGTTATGATTTGATTTTATCTTTTGGATAGTTTTTAGTTTTGTTAATTGTTAGATTTACTTGATTTTAATTTATCTTGATCTTAGTTAAGGATTGTCTTTATAGTCATTTTTATTTGAGTTTATCTAAGAGATTTGCTTTGCATAGATATAGTTATTATTTGGACTTATCTAAGATAATTGGTTGTAATTTAATTAGGCCTATAAAAAGGATTCAACCGTTGTAAACATTGAAATGATCTAAAGTTTATTGTTTTGGAAAGTTCTTGAGATTCTTTCTCTTCTTTTTTCTTTTAGATCTCTCTCTCCTCTTCAAAATTTTTGTTCTTTCCAAAAAAAATTATTCCTTTCTTCGATTCTACATCACCGCTAGTCCAAGACTCCAACATAAACCATGTCTTATAATGTTATGATGTTAATTAAAACTTTGGTCATCCAAGAATGCAAATGGAATTAACGCAGTTGGGATATAAGACAAGACAAGTTGGACCATAGAACTCTGAACCTAATGGTCCTAGAAACAGTTATGACAGAATATTACAAGGATATCGAACAATATATTTCAAGTGTAAGAAATTGTGGCTAGTTTACAGCTAATATGTTAGAAATAATATAAACTTTTTTCTTATGTTGGTTCTCGTCCAGTATTTGAAGATACTATCTTATGCATACTACTGCTGAACAGAAATTCAAGTTAGGCGAGGTAACCTTTATATGTGATGTGCAATTATGCATGCACTGTAATAAAACAAAGAACAGACAACCAACAAAAGAAAATTTCTAATCGAAACAAGCATATATAAGATGTTAAAATAATGTTTCAGAAAAAGTATATGCAAATATGCCTGAATTATAGCATTGCAAATTTATAAATGCCATAGATTAGAAGTAGCACGCAAAGACTACTTTAATCATGACATGCCACATATTAAAAAATGATGCATCAAATTTTGAGGTGACAAAAGGTATGTGAGGAACTAACCAGAGAACAATATTAGTTTCCTCAAGGGACCTGTTCTTCTGAACCCATGTAGCTAATCCCTCGTTTAAACGTGGATTTTGATTGGGAAATTCTCCTCCAGGATACATTTCATTGCGTTTATATGGTGTGACCCAAAGGTTATGCTTTAAAAATGCTGCCCTTCTCAGAAACTTTGCCTCTGGGCCCGCTAAGGGTAGGCAATTCGAACCAGGCATGAGCTTGTATCCTGTGAGCTGCCCTGTTCGGTTCACAGTTCTTGTGTTCCTCACCTGTGAAAAAACAGTATGCAGAAATATCAAATAGAGATCTCCATGACAAATTTACGGATCCGAGCTACTGTTCAATAACAACCATTTATGGGTATTAATTAGCACAATATATTAGCACCAAGGGTTTTTCAGGTTATGGGCGATCATTTTAATCTTTATAACTTAAAAAGCATAAGGATTAAATATGTTTCCATCCGATGTCAACTATGGTAAGTAACATGAAAGAAACAACTATACAATGACCAATCAATGAGACTAGGCTTCTGTGCACTTTGATGTATGCGCCTTTTTTAGATGGATCTAAGACCAAGTCTTAACAATTAGCATGGTTAGATCTTGTAATAAAATCAGTTTCTATTTAACCACCATTCCCTGTTTGAGTAGGAGATATGTCTGTATTGTCCACATTATTAACATGTATTTATTTACTTATTTTTTTGATAATCTACATTATTAACAAGTTACTGGAGTAAACATCAAAGCTAGAAAAGTGAGATGGAAAATTTCAGCCAGCTGAAAGAACATTGTTTACTTGTGAATACATATCTAAAAAACATTGGGCCACCCAATTAACATATAGTAGAAATAGAGTACATCTCGGCTGAAGGAAATACCAGCAAGGTCTTGGATAGAAGACCTATGCTTTAATCACATTTGTGGTCAATATAAGAAAGTTGTCAATGACCACCAAAAGCAAGTGATCCAAGTTGAAGAAAAGTGGAATGGTCTTCGTTTCTTTCATTTAGGAGATCTAGTTAGTGTAACTGACAAAGGGCCGAAGGGGAAATGTGTTTCATGCAACCACAAGACATTTCCCATTGAGAAAATTGCAACTAACACAATTCAATTAAAATTTACGCTTAAATTTATTGCTTCAAATTGATTGACCAACAAAAAAAAAATGGAACAAGCATAGATGAATTGATGAGAAACATAAACAATGTGCCTACAACTTCAAATAGAACAAGAAACATGGTGCCTTACAATCCAATGTCTTGCAGTCAAAGGATCACAATCCCGCATTGCTTGCAGTTCGGACCTAAGGAGCTTTTCTTCAGCATAAAATGCGTTATTGTGAATATTATTTTGGCCTGGCTCTTCAACCTTTACATTCACCTCAACCACCTAGATACAAAACAGGTAAAGCAAAGCTCCGTTAAGTTTTCATCATAAGATAAAGAAACCAGACTCAATATTAGAAGTAAATCCTTACAAGGCATGCAATTATTGGAAGCAAATTTTACCACTAAAATAAGAATGCCATGATCACCAATATTTGATGAAACAAACTGAAATACAGCATTGGAGCATTAAGAAAACTATACATTATACACCTAGCTAATTATCTTACTTCGAAGGTAATATATATATATATATATATATATATATATATATATATATATATATATATATATAAAAGAGAATAATGGAGGAAAGAGGCCGTAGGAGGGAATTTCCTCCTATGACGTCAATAAAAATCAATCATCCGACCTTTTATTCGACAATCGGCGCCCATCATCATCATCTTTATCATCTAAGATGTGGATACACCAAATTTATTCTACCACTTTTTCACCGTTGAATTAGCAATGCAAAAAGTTCTTTTGTCGGTAAACCGTTAATTTTGCACCCACTAAATCAACGGTGAAAACATGATAGAATCATATAAAATTTGGTGTATCTACATCTTACATGATAAAGATGATGATAAAGATGCAAGTGATAAATGCCGATTGTTGAAATAAATCGTGGACAGTGAATTTTTTGACGCCATAGAAGGAAATTCCCTCCTATGGCATCTTTCCTCCATTATTCTCTCTCTCTCTCTCTCTCTCTCTCTATATATATATATATATATATATATATATATATACATAATGAAGTCTATAAATATAAATAAACATAAACATGAAGCAAATATGTGTGGACTCTACCTGATTGAAGGTTTCATTAGGCTTGCAATCAACAGCCATGTCCATACGGGCAACAAAAAAGTGTTGATGGACCGGTGCATATAAACCTGGAGCTATAGTTGTACCATATTTTCTTGTTTCTCCAGGATGCAATGCTCCCAAGCTGAGAATCCCAGTAAGTTTCACTTCTGCTTCAATTTTACCATCCTACAATCACATAACAAGGGCGCCATCAATTACGCAACACACGGTACTACTGAGAACAGGAATCATCAAGCGATGTACCGTTATTTTACAGTAAATCAAGACAAGAATGCATATTACATAGAAGGCAGAGCTGAAGCATGTCCTGAATGCAGACTAAATAAGATGTGTTTGACTAGATTACAGATTAATGCCTCAAATCTTCACCCTGCTCAGATGTAGAGCACTTTACTGAACTTTCATGGTCTCTTGGAGAACTTTTGGGGTTCTTTTCAGCATGCTACCACACAGCAGGAACAGCATGCATAAATAAATAAAAATTATTGATTTTGAACTTAATTTAGTGTACAGATGGGATGTTTTTAAACTAACAAGACATTTTTATCCCGCTTGAGACAACACACAATATAAGCTGAGAATTCTTCAGCCATAATAAGGTTGCAGAAATAAAACAGAATATGACAAGATGGAAGAAAATTAATTTAGGAGGTATGCAATTCAAAGTCCAAACAGAGAAGAAAACAAGAATGCATGGCCTGTTTAAAAACATGAAAATGAGAACTAAGAAAATGACTGTCAAATTATAGGAATTCTTTTATTGCCACTTCTAGCGATAACTATAGAAAATGAGAAACTTAAGAGCCCGACAATGTAGGTAAGAAATGGCATGACTTCATCCGCAATGCAGAAACAAATAATGTGAAATGGTAAAAGAAACAAGTAGGCCAACCAGCAAAGGGAAAAACAAAAGGCATAAATATATTTCAAATACTAGCCACTTATCAAGTTTATGTTAAAAATACCTGATAGAAGTGCCAGAAAAAGCCATACTCATAGTTAGCCACAGTACAAATAAATGAAACCGTAAGCCTTCTTGACCGTCGTACTTCTGCTAGTCCTGTTCTCCAATCTTGATGCTTCCACAATATTCCATGATCCTCTTCATGCAAGCAAACACAATTTTCAATAGTCTCCACGCCCCCAGTGTAGTTTGTAAAATGTGCATCAAAATATTTGATGTAGCCTAGACAGTCACATCCCTGTACAATAAAGCTAATAAACACTACGAGCAGAACTCTAACTAGAAAACTTAAATTGAAAATGGCAGAATATCTGACCTTCTTAAGAGAATGGGCATTTTTTCCTAGGCCATCCTCCCCGGCATCAAATGCATTCTTACGATAGTGTGGTTCGTTTGGATCCCCATAAGGCACTACCATTTCAACAAAGCTCAGCCTGTGGGCCACAGGTCTGCGACCACGGCTACCATCGATATATGCCACAGAATAGATTACCAATCCTTCTCTAGGGGTAAACCCAATTCGAAAATTCCACTGTTCAGCAAAAAGAAAAAAGAGCTTGTAATTCAGTGCAAGCCCAGTATACAAATCAAAGAATAAAAAATATAAAACTGAGGAAATATAAAATGCCAGGCATCTGTCATGGACCTGAACCTGTACCAAACAACCTGAGAACCAGCAAATGAAAAAGGAGACGTCGACTTAATCACCCACACACTACCCTTCAGGCTATTGTATTTTAATCATCCTAAAAATCTTCACAGTTTAAATCAAAGTTCTGCGCATTTACTATTGTAAATATTCCAATTTGTATGTATACCCCATCTATGTCATTGAAGCTAATACCAATTACAACTTATAGTCAAAGCTTACAATCTGCCTGGAAAGGTACATCTGCATATATAGAAATTATAAAGTTGAATGTAAAATAATGTTTTATGTACTCTAAAGTAAATTATAACTTGCATATATCATTAGTCCCATGGTTGTTTTGACTATGTGGCACGTGGTACTTCTGCGGCGTTGCAAAAATCTAGTAACGAGACAAACAGAATTTATAGAGTTGAATATACAGTTTGCAGGCAAGTATTTTTCTCATACTTTTTAATAAAACTCAAACTTGAATGTCTTATGCTGAACTCTTGTGATTGTGCTGACTGTATTGCACCCTAATACTTCTGAAGTGTTGTCAAACATCTAGTAAGCTAACAAGTCAAATAATGGTACCTTCTGCCACTCCACAAAGTGACCATTAACTCGGAAACTCGGGCCCTCCGGCTGAATAATTTGCAAAGGCTTCACATCGCTGCGATCAACACCTCCTCTTGTTTCTCCTGGAGTGTAGTTTCTTAATGGATCTGCTGGAGGCAGAGGGACCAGCTTCCTGTCTTCAAACTCAATGATCGATACATTCTGGATATCAACAACCACATGGATGCCTTCAACAGGCCGTGCATAACCATTCTCCATAGGACAATCACTTTCCGTTCTACAGAAAATCAAAGGTTTACCAAGTCGCCGACTGGGAGCATCAGCTTCACTGTGATAACCAACACACCTGCATATATTATATACTGATCTGGTCATATTAAGTCCATAAGATAAATAGGCAGCAATCTAAGAAGCATTCTTTACGGAATAAATGGCCAGAATGAAACATGTTAAGATTATAGTAGCAGGTAGCTTGATATATTTCATTGTATACCACACCCCACAGCTAAGCTTCTGGATAAAGTGGTTCTTGGCATGGTATCAGAGCACCAAGCTTTCAAGGGGACTTGGGTTCAAACCTCATCATTGTCAGTTAAGAAATATATTTGTTTGCCCCCTTCCGCTTTACAAGCGAGAGTTTCGGTTGGACACCTTTCCATGTACCCTATAGGCCCATGTGAGGGGGAGAGTTTAAATGTCATGTTAGCTTGATATACATTGTTTATCCCACAGGCCCATCAGTTTAAGCTTTTGGGTAAGGTGATTCTTGACAAAGCAAATTTTGAAGGAAAAAAACTGAATACAAGCTTACCAGGCATCCACCATCACAAGATCCATATCTTCAATGCCACGCCTCTTCATCGCTTCACTGAACGGAGGGTAATCTTTTACAACAGCTTCACATTCTGCATACTCCATAGCATCCTGCAGATTTAAAGACAGTAAAAACTTTAGCAACGGTATCATCATTATGCTTCTGCAGAACACTTGGCATCGACCAATAATAGCCATACCATGGGCGGTTGTACATCAGGCACAACCTCTGATGAAATGACTTTTCCCCTGTGATGGCCACCACGAGTTGCGGCATGCACTTCAGTCAGCTCTACAATCCATATGCTCGTCTCATTTGATCGTTTGTTGTAGACGACAAGCCTAGCCCTCCTAGGAGGAAGCTTGCTGGGAATGACGGGTCCCCCCTTTGTTCTTGGTATTAGTGATGGTTGGAAGGGAGGGAAGAAATACGCATCAGCTAGTGCAACGATATTTTTTTCAGGTTCCAATAGAACCACTTCAACAAACCGCATACTGTCTCTGACCTGAAAGGATGAATGGCTTAGTAATGGATGGATTGAAGGTAACCCTAACAATTAAAGAACATACAAAACGAACTTATTAACCAACTAATAAGAAAAGATATTATTAAATATGACGCCAACCTCTGGGGTAGCCCCAGCAGCCCTGACTGTTGCTACGGCTACAGCGATTTCAGCTGCAGATAATGGATCTAAAGGGTGGCTTGACTGAGCCCTCATCATTACTGGGATACCTGCAATTTCACAGACATCAATAAGATTATCGACCAAAAAGACGAACACGAAAAATTCACATATAGAGAAGAGATGGTGGTCCTATTATTGAACACGTGAAAATGGGAATATAGGCTACCAATTATTCACAAAGGAAAAAAGGGTAAAGAATAACAAAAAATAAAAATAAAAAATCCCATGATCTAGAATGCAATACAAACTAAAACAAACAAAATTGAAACCATAAGGTACTTCACAGGGGTGCACCTAATGAGAACCCATAGTTAAAACCATTGAGTAAACATAACTAAAGCTTTCATAACCACTATATGTATGAGAGTGAACTAAGTCATTGGCAATGTACTTCAACAACAAAAAATATCGTTGTCCCAAGGTTTAGCAAAAGCTTATTTATTCCCAGGAGAGATTTAGACATTTGTCAGCTTTCTTCATTTGCATTGTCATCTTTAAATGAAGTTCCTTTGGCCCATCCATTTGGCAACCTCTAAGAACCTTACAGTTATCAGTGTTCTCAATCATTACTTACTTTCAACTGTGTTAACGAACCCTCAAGTCTGTAAAATCTATCTGCTTCAGCAAATACATTTGAACTAATTTTATTCTATATTAATGCATTTACTATGAAGAAATATATTTCAATTTACTTCAAAACACTTGTCATGACGGCACGCTAATATTAAGAAAGAACATCATTTTGATTCCCGAGTACCCATTATCCAACCATGTTATCTTTCAGGCTACCCAGTACTACTAGAAACATGGCAGTCTCTACAGTTACTACTGTTTACAACTTCTATATGTCATAATGGAGAATAATCTATTGCCAATGAAACAGGTTGTATGATGAAAATAGCAATTGAGGCTCATGATTTGTGAAGCAACTGCCATAACATGCCACACCCATCAGACCAATCAAACTACATACAGCACCTGATTGAAATGGTATAAATGGGGTATATTGTGTTTTTATATTGTAATAAAGGAGACAACCAGGTATACTTCAAAAGGTGTACAATCTTAATTCGTTTTGCTTCATTTAATAATACCCAAGATGGTCCCATGATGGCATTTGACTACCTGAATTCAAAATTCATGAGTTGTCCAATTCCATGATCACTGGGATGATTCCATGTTTGCTTTGATAAACAAAATTAAATTATTTCATAAAAGGCTATTTAAACGGTATAATATCTTTACCAATACGGCACAGCAGTTGTGTGACCTTTGCTAATATAGTATTTCAACTTTGCCAGTATATGTTGCAGCAATTGACAACATTTGAATAAGCAAATACCATAAGATACAAGTATTTATTAAAACAAAATTAAAAAATGGATGCATATTTCAAACATGGAGAAAAATAAGAGCATATTCAATCATTTAAAGGAACAAAATACATTAAAATACACATCCTTATCTTCCTTACATCAGTCCAACAAGAACGCATTCCCTCTTAGTCATCACATTTCTAATTTCTTCCTCATTTTATTATGAACATTTAATAATATTTTTTAAATTTCCTATAAGCTAACAGATATGCCATTGATAAGCATATCAAGATCTTAGTAACTTTATCTAAGAAGACACCTTGATAAATTCGTCTCTGTTTATTTATAAAGGCATAACCCCAAATTTGTTGTTCTTGAAACCTAACAAAAATTACTTTATCCGCTAGGGCTAAAGAAAGTTAACGATGATAAATAAGCTTTACTCGATGATGATAATGGTGAAATAAGAGTAAACAAGCGGATTAATGATTATACCCTTGGATGAAGGCTTTGCAGGAGGATCTTGAAGATCATCGACAGGGCTGATGAGAGCCGTCACGGCCGCCGCCACCGACGACTTCCTCTCTTTATCCACCGCCCATTCCTCCCTCTCGAGGGCCTTTCCTTTGCCAGCGACGGCGGCGTCCTTAGCCGAGGAGGAGGAGGAGGACACGGGCTTGGGGTCGCAGCAAGGCGTCGTTTTTTCCGAAGTTGTGGCCATTGCAGAGGGTTAGCGAGCTCACCGAATCCACCGCCGCAGTTCAAATCGCCGCCACTACGATCTGACATACAGCAGAGCTCCGTTGGCTTTTCCTGATTTGAAGCCCCCGGCCCCTTGAATCACCACCAACTAGGGCAAATTTTGAACGATAATGAGCAAAGCAATTGATTTAACTTTGTTTATTCCACCACTTCTCTCTCTTATCACAAACCCTAGATTTTGGAAGCGAAACAAAATCGGGATTTTAATGATGTAAAACGAAGGAAGGGAGCCGCCAAAAGGGTAAAGGGGAGGAGAGAATGGAGAGGTCGATGGAACTCTGTCTCCTTTCACGTGCATTTAAAGCTGCAAGGACACTGCACCCTCTCATATACATCTTGGGCAATAAAATAATTGCAAATTGATTAGTTTGCCATTTTGCCAAGTTTCTTCTCTTTTCTTTTCCTTTTTCTTTAGCTGAGGTGTCATATAAGCAACTCATCCATGACCTGTATCGTCAGCAGGTCTTGAATAGGAAACCCTCCACTCGAAAAGAGGATTTTCAACCAATTATATACGGAGAAAAATCCTATTGGCCCAGATGCCAACCTCTCCCCCGAACCCATTGTTGCAGAAAAAGAAAAACTAATACTGAGAGCTTTACTTTTTCCTTTTTCTATTTTTAATGTAAATTTGACTATAGTTATTGTCTTTAATCAAAATAGTTACTATATCCAAACCCCATAAAATCTATACACGGTAATTCTTTTTACTCTAAATTGCAAAAACATCTCCATAACAATTACTTTTAATTAAGTTACCGGTAAATTCATGCATGGATTATCTGTTTATCCATGTATGGGTTACTCGCACACCCGACCGTGCCGTAACGGGTCGGGTGACATGAAATTCAGCATCCGTTTAATTCCAAACATATTTTTATTCATGTTATCCATAATGATCCGTTTACGGATGATCCAGCCTGTCCGTTTGGCATCTTTTTGAGCCATGTAATTTAATATTTTGAAGGTGGGGATAGATAAGAGAAGAGGTGGGTGGAGTGATAGGAGCACCAGCTTGTCAATGAGATGGCACTAGCATATATGTCAAACCCCGTATAGAATCCAACAAAAGCTAAAATGTAGCGATGGACACATCAATAGAAAAGAGGAGTTCTTTCCCCTCACAAGCTCCAGCAAGAAAGCGATGCGCATTATGAAGATGGTGGGGGCCTTGGGATGTTTTTATACACGCAGCCTCTCTTTCATGGTATCAAACATTTCTATTTATTTAGAGCTACATCTTGTCCTCTTATGATAATTGAGAGCATTGATTGACTATATGTGAGAGTCTAGTAGACGAGATTTAAGCTCCCATGGGGTTAGTGCCTCTATCTTTTTGTGGCCGTACTTATGCAATGCTTAAAAACCAAGGATTCCACCGTGTTGTGCGGTGGCTCTTTGTTGTGATTCCATTGGCTTACCCTATTCTTTACATGGGATGTGGGGCTTTGGGTGGGATCTCCAGCATCTAATGTTGCATGATGGGAATAGCTGGATACCATTAGATAGCGAGGTCCTTGGAGGTTAAAAAAGACGGGAATTTCATCAAAATTATCTTGTATTTTAGTATATGTTCTTAAAACCATCCTGAAGAAAATTCTCATCACAGAAATCCCTTAACGTTACCTTTGGTTAAACCCGATCCCTCCCCCACGACCCTCATGCTGTTAATTCTATTACCAAATGATCAAAATACCCTTATATATATATTTAAAAGGAGTTTTCTTTGGTGTTCCTAACTTGTTGCATGTTGCCCCTTTCCGAGTTGATTTGGATGCTTCATTCTTGCAAGTACTCCCATGACCGCCTCCTCCTCCGTCGAGCGCATCCACAGCAGCAAAGGTGACCTGGACCATGCCCTCCCCCTCCCTCATCCCAGACCTTGTCATCCCCTGCACCTCTCCCATCTCGGCCGCACCTCCGCCGTCCGGTCCGCCCTCGACCTCCTCCTCTCCTCCTCCACCTCGACCCCCGACCTCATCATCTTGCAAGTACTGCCATGACCCCTTCTCCGCTCTCGCTTTATTCCGCTCCATGCCCATTAAGTTAGTATTTGAGAGTATAATTGAGTTAGTTTGAATTCTAGTATGTCCAATGAATGTTTCTAAATGTGTCAAACTAATTTAGTTTTTGTTGTAGTAAGTTTTATGTTAATGATTTTGCTTGAAGTCCATTTGTATAGATGCTTGAATGATGATGATGTTGTTTGTTTTAATAAATTCATGTTAATGAATTGTGCTGAGAATGTGTTTGTATAAATACTTAAATGATAATAATGTTTAGATTGTATTTGTAATATGAATTATGATTTGTAAGTGTGAATTGACGACCATGGTGGTGGGGCCCACGGAGGCGGGGGTGACGACGACGATCAGATGCCAAAATGTGGTGGAATCCACCATCAGAGCTGACAATCCCTTGAGCTCCGGCAACGATGATGCGGTGCTCGACATCTACGACGACTCGTGGACTTATTTCAAGGACAACATTTTGGATCAAGATCCCACCATTAGAGCCGAGGAGGCGACTGTCGAGATCCCTTATGTTGGCGACAAAGCAAGCGATCGATCCCACCCTTTGCTTTCAAATTTGGATGCGGTGTTCAACAAGATAAAAGAAATTTGTGGGCAGTTTATTAAAGGTTAACTTTCATTTGACATTTCAGTATCTCGAGAGAATATGAAAATGTTTCATTAACAACATTACAAGTCAGTCTGATTTCTTTTTTGTGCTTCATCTTGTTATGAAATTGATTTGTATTCAACCGGTTTGTGTGTCAGACGACTGAGCCATAGTGCTTCAAACGTCTGTAGTGCAAATTGAAAAAACCATAGAGAGCAATCAGACGTCTGAGAGTTGTTCTTTAGACGTCTGTCAACACTCTGTGTTCTAGATAGACGTCTGCATTGCTTTCTTCAGATGCTTGCTTCCGTTTTGGGCCGAATTTTAGTGCATTTAGGAAAGTTAGTTGGAGAATAATTTGAAGATTTGAAGAGACTATTTTTTGGAGATCAGATGAGATCTAAATTAGTTAAATTAGATATTGTAGTATGAATAGATTTAGGATTTCTAGGACTATAAATATAGATTGATTCGGATATTTTATATAGATAAGAAGAAGAATTGAAGAGAAGTTTTGTAACGACTCTGATTTTACTGTACAAATTTTTTCAGTTGATTTACAGAAAAGAGTTTCTTAGCTTAAGTACAAGTTATAAATTAAATTTGTTTAAGAACAGCAAGAAATAACTTGTAGCTCATTGGTAAAGTCTTGCACTACTGTGATGTAGCTCTGTGTTTGAATCCCATCAGCCACATATTATTTTTCCTGATTTTTCTTATAAACTTTTTGGAAGCCCAAAAGTTTACATGTGCACTGCACAAAAAAATGAACAGTCAGGAAAAACAAATATGTGTAAAATGATATTTATACAGCGGTCCTCCGTGGGGAAAAGTCCTCATGCTTTGCACACATGCCGTTTCCCCTACCCCTATTACCCCTACACTGTTTGTTTTCTCTGCAATTTAACAGAGAATTCAATTTCTCAATTAATCCAATTTTAAATGCATTTTAATTCATTCTTTCAATTCCAAAACCCTAATTCCAAACTATAAATACAACCCCATACCCAAGCCCCTTCTCATTCTGAAATTTTTAGCCAAAATTATCAAATTTTTCTAAGTACAAGTGAATTAGAAGTGAAGTTAGCCCAAGGTCAACTTCCAGCGAGGATCTACGCAAGTTCCGGCGACTCCGCGACGCCACGGCGACTACACAATCTTCTTCTACCTCATCTTCACACTTCAAGCTAGTAAGTCCCTCCCAATTCTACTCTTTCTTCTTAAAATGATCTTTTTTCCCAAAACATGTCGGTAAGGACATTTGATTCTAAAACCCTTGAAACTATATCTTTTCTTAAGCATTGCTCATTCATATCTACACTTTAAAGGTTAATCAAGAAACTAATAATTAGAAACAATTTTCACACTAAATCATCATGCTAAATAATTTTAAATTGAGTTTTACGTTTAAATACCATGAACTTTGTTTTGACCATATTTATCTGTTTTACTTGCTATTACCTTTAAAAAACATCACGGGGTAATGACCTACCCTTCACAACACACATGATTCCATAGCACGATTCTCTTCGAACATATTTTTGTGGCGATTACAATTTTTCATTAAAATACCATCGACTATCTTTCTTCTAAACTCTTTGCAATTATACCTCTACAATCCATTTGGGGAACCCGTTATTCGATGGTGCAGATTATCGCACATCCTCGGGCTAGTAGAACGAGATGTAGACCTCCTCACTGTCACGCCCCACTTCCCAGAGTGCGCTAAGATAGGCACGTGACAGAGCCAACCATGCTACCTGTGGATAGGAAATATCCCTCCACAGTCACATTACGGCTGTAGAGATATCAAGAACAGTAATAATAACTATCTAATACATGTCCATGAGCCAGAATAACGAGTCAAGAATAAAATAATGCGGAAGCAAAAGATCCAATACAAGAATAAAATGGAATGTATGTCTCATAATGCGGGCTCACATCAGGAATGAAAATGCATAAATAAAACCAAAATACTAACAGGTCCTCACTGCTCGGCCTGCTGACTGAAATACTCCTGCTCAGCCTGCAGCAAAGGTAAAGAATCTGGGCCATGCAAAACCCAGACGTCGGTGCGTCATAATATCAAGCAATAATATAAACAGGGGGTAGCAAGACATGCAGGTATGAGTATGAACGGTAAAACAGGTATAACAGTAACATAAATAAGGACAGCGACGGGTAAGGAATATGTGATGTGCAGTAAGTAATCTAGACTGGTCTACTGGGTTAACTACTCTCAAGTCTTGAAATCAATTTGATGAATCATCGATGTAACTCAATAGTATCCCGTGCATGCCTGGGACCACGGTCAAGATTCTCGGGCTGAATCCGAGACGTGCCGCTAGGCAGTAAATAGGTAACATGTACAGATGAATGATGTCAGCAGCATCATCCCGGGGCTGGCCTAGCCCGTAAAATTGATCAGTATAAGTATCGAACTGTCGAGTTGTTAGTTATATGTATGCCCTATAGGCCATTACTATACATAGGATGTATACTATAGTGGGTGCTTGGTCATATATAGGGAGGACTTTCTTGCCCGACATGATAGTATGCTATCTGGTTGATCTTTACCTTAACGTGTATACTGATTGTCTCTCTGTTACATGTTGGTAAAGCCCTTAGGATGTGTACTTGACTACCTGGACTATGATGCGATCATACTAGTGGGGACAGGGTAGTCCATAAGTACATCCTTCAAGGTCCCTAGTCGTGGGTATATCGAGACGGGGCATCGATATACCAGAGTAGACTAGCGTATACCTTCTCGACCCATACAGATGGGTGATGGATGATTCCATATCCATTGGTGTTTGACATCAGAGATGATATACGGGTGCTCAGTGGAGACTGGGTACACTGGACGGACTCGCCGAGAACTCCCAGATGGTATTATATCTTACGTCGGATGGCAGTTCTCTGGTGACACTGGTACAGAGTAGTCTGTTGACCCGAGATCGTTATAGAGTCTTGTGTGATTCCCACTGTGCTTTGATTTCCACCTTACCACGTCCAAGAGGGCGTGCAAAACGGTGGTTTTTGGGTACAGTCCCAAATCACATGGAGGCAATGAGCGATAGGAGGGGATTCATCTCTCCCGGTATAGGGAGTTGATGTTGCGCTGTGTTCGATTGGCTATAACCGGAAATCCCTGGCCAGGGTTGCTGAGATTTACTGGTAAGTGTTACCTGTAGTTTCTCGAACTGTTATAGACCTCATATCGACATGACTTATCGAGTTATTGGGGTCTGACGTTTACCACCCCCAGGCAAGATATGCGACATATCAGACGAACAGACCGGACTGTACGGTAAGTGTTACTGGTTGGATTCACAGGAGTATGAGCGGGCTTGCTCGTCGATCTTCTGATCGCTCAATACCCGGGTGGCCGTTACGTTTAGCAGACCGCTTGCGGCTTGTGGGTGTTTGATATGATCATCACCTGCTGCCGGCGTATTGACGAGTCTTTAGAGTCCTACACAGAGGTTTCCTGGCTCAAGCAAAACGAAATAGGAGCGCATATGAGATATGTGCGGGACCGAGAATAATGAGTGTATGTGATACCGTATTCTATTCTCGCAATGAATGTATCGATTGGTTGTATGCGATATAACCTAGTTATCGAATCAAGGATTGATTCGATAAGCCGATACATTGGATATTAGTCGGTTATATGCGATATGACCGGATCGTTAAATCAAGTGTTGATTTAATGATTTAATGTATAATTATATATTTGATATATTACTTTGCATTAACTAATATTTTTTCACTTTAAATGGATTTTCTCACTTGAAGTACACAAGTTGTATATGTGATATACTTTTGTGCACTTGTTTGTATCATGTTTGATGATACATGCATACTTAGTTAAGTGTATGATTAAACCATGGTTGTGTAATGGTTAGGGTTTTGATTTACTTATTCATTTCATTTGTTTATTTATTTTGAAAAAGAAAATGATATGGTGACTTTGTTTGTTTGCTTGTTGAAGCTTCATGAAGCTTTGAACAAGTCCACCATATTTGTCTCATGCTTAACCCTAACCATTCCCACTAACCATAGTTTATTCTCTACACCTAATCATGGTTGCCATATGATAAGTATTCATTTTTATTTTCTATTGGAAGATAATTATTATATTCTATCATCTTCTTCTTCATCTTCAACAATGAAGAAAGCTTGCCTCCATCAATGGCAACTTGTGAAAATGAGTGAGAAATCCAATTCTAAAATGAACCCACTTCCTATTTCTTCATCCTCTACCACTTGCCAAGTAGTATAGCGTGTTTTCTTCACAAGTTTCATGACTTGGTGAAGTGGGAGCTTGATCTTGTGTCGCCTCGACGTAGATCATCTTCGGCATCGAAGTCGATGACCTAGCCCGCCCATTTCTCCGAGGAAGCCGACGCTAGAGTCCGAGATCCGATATGGACAGCGAGGGGACGTCTACGTGGAGCTAAGAAAGTGGAGAACCGGATCTACAAAGGTTGTAGTCTCTTTCTTTTAGTTAAGTTGTTAACTAGTTTCTCTTTTCGCCTAAAATTCTAGTTAACGATCCGTATTAGGGTTTCTCGGCACTTGTAAAATTTGAAATTGGCATGGTTGATGCCTTATGAGACCTCATTAGTGTGCCTAGGAACCCTACAGTGGTATCAGAGCCTAGCTAGAGCCTTAGGCGAAGTGTAGACGACGTTTGAAATCCGAACGAACATCGAAACCCTAATCCAATATGCTCTCTGGACTTTTTTCAAAAACTGGGTTTTTTCCAGATTAAAAATTCTTAAAAAATTCAACAGGAAATTCTAAGAATTACGGTGCAAAAATTATTAAAAGTTACTGCTAAAGCGCGGCGGAACCGCGGCCAAAATATCTCTTCTTGAAATAGTGTTTGCACAGTAATGTCTTATTTTGTTTGCTGTATTTTCTGGGATTTTTTAAAAATATTTATTCAAGAGTTGAATATTCTGGGTTGTATTGGGAGTTCGTAGATTCGATCGGATTGTCTAATCTTGTCTATGTGTTTTCCGGATAATTTTTGAATATGTTAAAAAGTTCGACCGGATATAAATACCCACTTTTTCCCCTGTCGGGAGATTTCCAAGTGTTGGATCTTTCCGTGGTTTAATAACGTTCTAAGTAGTGCAAGTAACGCGATGGACCCTCTAGAAGACAACAAACCTTAACTCGATTATGTGACCGTCTTGAACTGCCCTTTGAACCTTCGGGTTTGCGGCAGTACGGCGTGCCACATGTGAGGCGTTGGCTTGACCCTTCTACGGCTGGACCGTTGGTACTGAGGCATGAACTGGATGTTTTTAAACTTGTTTCGTGTGTTGATCTGTATCGGGAAAACTTGGGTGTTTGAATGTTCGATCGGAAAGTTTAACATTTTCTATTTATCTGGAATGGGATACAATAATTGGAATTCACAAGTAGTTATGAGATAACTGAATGAATGTTATAAACATAGCACTTTAATCTCACTTGATCGGTTGCCACGGAATTTTGATGCGATCAAAAGTCCGTCACAATCACGTAGCGTATGCGGATACTCGCCGGGTAAACTTAATAGACAGCCTCACTCCATAGCCCCGACCAAGTGACTGTAGGAGAACCCCGTCGCCGAAAGCATCCGTTCGGGTGCTCGCGGCAGCGGTGTTCCGCCTTGGTGCACTTCGTCGACGGCGTCGGGGGTGCGGCCGCCTACTAAAGTTTGCGACGAGCATTCGATCAGGATGTCGGGAATCTTGTTGAATTACCCGACTTGATATTGAAAAATGTTTTCGATAATGAGACTAAAATGCGGGGTTTATAATTGTTATGCATGTGATATCTAAGTATTTCATTTGATTAGGCATGCGATGTCTAAACAGTTTGCGGATTCCAACTGTTGTAGTTTTACACTTTCTTTTCTGCGACCGTAAGTGTAATATGTGATATCGCCGGTTTCGTTGCTATATGTCAGCGACAATTGGGATGCGCATATTTACTTACGTTGATGACATGTGATGTTATGTGTTGCTGGATATGTTATATTGGATCGTCGTGTTTGAATAGCCGGGTTTTTTTTATGTGAGATGAGTGTTTTTCATTTTCATTCATGTAAAAACTTGTATGTAATATTCTTTTATTGGGGCACTTCCAGGTTGCGGAAGATGTCACCTTTTGTATATTATTTACTTTTCCGCACTAGGATAGACCCAAGGAGGGGAGCACAAGTAACCGGGTTCTGGAGTCCAGTGGGAGACCAACTCGAGGAGTCGAGTCCGGGTCTCCTAACTCCAGAATTGGTAGGGTTGCTTGCCGCTCTCGTAGGGGTCTAGGGGTGTGGGTTTGGCTATTCATCGCGACCGTGGAATCCGTGTTTTATACTGGCTCGTATTGAAAACACGGACGTCCTAGTACATCCAATATTTCATATGTTTCTTCTGCTGCGATATCTGTGATGTGATCATGTGATATGTTCTGTGATAGATACTATATATAGTATATATGATATATTATATAGTCGTTACTTATGTTTTACACCCGCGCTAGCCCTGCCCCGCTCTGTCGTTAGTTACCTAACCTAACGGTGCACGAGGGGACATCGAGGCGAATGCGGATGGCATAAGTGTACGTCGTATTTATCTGTGATGTTTAGGTGTTATAAATGATGGGACTTCATTAATGTGATTAATGAAAGTAAAAGAAACCTAAAGATGTTGTAGAATCGAATTTCAAAAAATAAAAACAGGTAGCTACAGTTCTTGCTTTGCAAAGCGGTATATATGATATATCCTGCACCTTATTCGATGAGGAAAGGACCGAGATCTCTTCACCGGGAGTGACTCCTTTAGCAATAACTGGCAGATGCTACACACTCGGTTTGTCTTTTGATTGCTTCTATAGTTTCTGCTTTGCACAGTGATATATATGATATATCCCGCACCTCATTCGATGAGGAAAGGGCCGACGATCCCTTCACCGGGAGTGACCCCTTTAGCAAAACTAGAAAAGCCTCAAAAACACTCCATTTTAAAATTATTTGATTCTACAACGATATCAAGTTCATTACGCAATAGGTTTTCAGAAAAACCTATCGTAGCCCTCTGTCATTTCAGATAAGTCCTGTTTAGTATTCGTGCTGCGTTTGTTGACCTTGTCAAGGCGCAGTGTGTGGTAGCTAACCAGTATTTATCTGCTTATGCATATGATGCAGATTGGGTTAGGGTAGTCGTACGACCTTGTTGACCTTGTTAAGGGTCGTGCGGGTGGGTTTGATTCAATCAAGAAATGACGGGTTGAACTTGACTTACGGTCTATGGTTTGTTAACCTTGTCAAGGTCATAGATCGTTTGGGGCAAAATATTATCGGGAATTTCAAGTGTTGAAATTTGCAATGAGATTGCATACCTTCTATGAGATAGTTGGATCCCGATACCCGCTGCGAGTAAGAGTTACTCCTGGGAGAGTTTTACACATTACAATTAGCCAATCAAGTAGGTGTCTAGAAAGGTGTTAACGAGGTTATGCCTCTGGGAAAACGAGGTTTACATTAATTAGGTTCGTGCGAAAGTATGGGGGACCTCCCTCAAAGTACCGACACTGGCCTGGCTGAAAGATTGGCGAACTTGTAGTGTGTAATTAATCCCGGCTAGTCTTTCCTTTTAGGGTTTGAAGGAAGATTTGATAAAAAACAGTGGGAGCCATCCTGATTAGATAAAATAATAACCAATCTATTCTTGCAAGAGCGCACGCTGAGTGTTTTCTTCTCTCTCTCTCCAGGTAGCGACCATATCACGCCTTAATCAAGATAATAATACGGAATATTGACCGAACCCGCTTGTTATACTGAGCTGGGGAACGTTGGTCCCGCTCCAACTTATAATTGTTATAAGACAGAGCAGGAAATTGGGGATTACCAGAATTCCCGTGCCACCCAAACGAAGAGAGTGCATGCTGATGCATCATCTTCGCGTGTGTTCATTACAAAGAACTGTTTCTCAGTATCCTCCGCATCCTGGGTATATGATACCGGATCAGGATCCCAGATATGTAATCTGTTACATAGGGCTGCAAAAAGGTAGAAAAACTGAGAACGGGTGATAAGTTTCATGAGGCAGAAAACGGGGCAAGTGTTGCAGCCAAGTCTGTTGGTCACTGTCACCCTGTATTCCAAATACATTGATTCTGAACGAATATTATTAGATACCGAACCTGATATACAAAATCATATCCATCTCTTTATTAGTAAAGAAAGGATATAATTTTGTATTGCTGGATAATGTTTTGAACATTTCCTATATCAAAAGTTGATCGGTTCAGGCACGTTATCTAAAAGCATTGACGTTCTAAATCAAACTACAGTTCCTCGTATACAGAACACACACAAGAGGAAGAGTTCAGAAATGAACGAATCCTTCTTGAGGCTTTGTAGACTAGGTCATATCAATGCGACCCGACTAGCTAAGTTGCACATAGATGCATATTTAAATCTGTTTGAATTTACATCTTGTGAAACTTGCCAGTCATGTCACAAAGATAAGATGACCACAACTCTGTTTATTGGAAACAGAGAAACAGTTAGTAAACTCTTGGGATTGATACATGTTGATGTATGTAAGGTCCCCTGTCTATACATGCCAAGACCGGTTCTTTGTACTTCATTACATTCTCTGATAATCTCTTTAGATTCAGACATATGTTCTTGTTAAAACACAAGTCCGAACCTTTTGAGATATTCACAGAATATAAGTTAGAAGTAGAGAACCAAAACGGGTATAAGTATTATGTCCTTTGATGAGATTAAGGAGGAGAATACTTGAGCACGAAATTCTTGGACTTTTCTAAAGGAGAATGAGATTCTCTCTCAGCATTACTCCTCCGTATACACCATAGCACGATGGTATATCGGGGCGGAGCATTTGTAGGGTTCCTAGACACACTATAGAGGTCTCACAAGGCATCAACCATGCCAATTTCAAATTTTACGGGTGCCGAGAAACCCTAATACGGATCGTTAGCTAGAAATTTAGGCGAAAAAACGAATCTAGTTAACAACTTAACTAAAGTTAAGAAGCTACAACCGTTGTAGATCCGGATATCCACTTCCTTGGCTCCACGTGTAGGGTTCCTAGGCACTCTAGTGAGGTCTCACAAGTGATCAAACATGCACAAATCAAATTTTACGGGTGCCTACAAACCCGACTACGGATCGTTTACTAGATATTTAGGCGAAAACATAAACTAGTTAACAATTTAACTAAGGGAACAGATATACAACCTTTGTAGATCCGGTCCACCACCTCCACGGCTCCGCAATGAAGTCCCCTCGCTGTCCAAATCATGTCTTGGGCTCTAGCGTCGGCATCATCGAAGAATGGGCGGGCTTGATCGTCGGTTCGATGCCGAAGATGATCTACGTCGAGGCATCGCTAGAACAAGCTCCAACTTCACCAAGTCGGAAAAACTTATGAAGGAAACACCCTATACTACTTGGCAAGAGGTAGAGGATGAAGAAATAGGAAGTGGGTAAACTTTAGTTTTGGATTTCTCACTAGACTTCATGACTTGCCATTGAAGTAGCAAGCTTTCTTCAATGTTGAGGAAGATGAAGAAGAAGAAGAAGATATGATAACTTATTCCTTAAAAGAAAAATAAAATAAATGAATACTTATCATCTCTTTGACCATGGTTTAGTGTAGAGTTTTAACTAAGGTTAGAGAGTGGTTAGGGTTAGATAAAAGACAAGACTGGTGGACTAAGTTCAAAGCTTCAAGAAGCTTTCAAATAAAAACAAAAACTAGCAACCATTCTTATCTCTTTATCTTTTCTTTTTCCAAAATAAACAAAAGGAATAAATAAATGATTAAGTAAATGAAAAAGAAACCCTAATCACTAATTAACCATGGTTTAACACTTTACACAAAACCAAGCTAGAATGTATCATCAAACATGATACAATCATGTGCACAAAACTATATCGAATATACAATGTGCACATCCGCGTGAGAAAATCCATTTAAAGTGAACCGATACTAGTTAATGCAAAGCAATATATCAAATATATAATTATGTATTAAATCATTAAATCAACACTTGATTTAACGATCCGGTCATATCGCATATAACCGGCTAGTATCCAATGTGTCGGCTTATCGAATCAATCCTTGATTCGATAACTAGGTTATATCGCATATAACCATTCGATACATTGATCGCGGGAATAGAATATGGTATCATATACACGCATTATTCTCGGTCCCGCACATATCTCATATGCGCTCCTATTTCGTTTCGCTTGAGCTAGGAAACCTCTGTGTAGGACTCTAAAGACTCGTCAATACGCCGGTAGCAGATGATGATCATATCAAACATCCGCAAGCCGCAAGCGGTCTGCTAAACGTAACGGCCACCCGGGTATTGAGCGATCAGAAGATCGACGAGCAAGCCCGCTCACACTCCTGCGAATCCAACCAGTAACACTTACCGTACGGTCCGGTCTGTTCGTCTGATATGTCGCATATCTCGCCTAGGGGTGGTAAACGTCAGACCCCAATAGCTCGATAAGTCATGCCGACTTGAGGTCCATAACATTCGTGAAACTACTGATAACTCTTACCAGTATATCACAGCAACCCTGGCCAGGGATTTTCTGTTATGGCCAGTCGAGCATAGCACAACATCAACCCCCAATACCGGGAGAGACGAATCCCCTCCTATCGCTCATTGCCTCCATGTGAATCGGGACAGTACCCAAAAACCATCTGTTTGCACGACTCAGTAGAGCCGTGGTAGGGTGGAAATCAAAGCACAGTGGGAGACATACAAGACTCTATGACGATCTCGGGTCAACAGACTAAGCTGTACCAGTGTCACCAGAGAACTGCCATCTGACGTGAGGTATAATACCATCTGGGAGTTCTCGGCGAGTCCGTTCAGTGTACCCAGTCTCCACCGAGCACCCGCATACCATCTCCGATGTCAAACACCAATGGATATGGGATCATCCATCGCCCATCGCATGGGTCGAGAAGATATACGCTAGTCTACTCTGGAATATCGATGCCCCGTCTCGATATTCCCTCGACTAGGAACATTTCAAGGATGTACTCATGGACTATCCAGGCCCCACTAGTATGATCTGCATCACAGTCCTGAAAGTCAAGTATACATCCTAAGGGCTTTATCAACATGTAATCAGAGAGACAGAAAGTATACATGTTAAGATAAAGTGCAACCAGATAGCGTACTATCATGTCGAGCAAGAAAGTCCTACCTATATATGTCCCAGCATCCACTACAATATACATCCAATGTACAGTAATGGCCTCTAGGGCATACATATAACTAACAATCTCCCACTTGCACTAGGGCCATCTGTAGCAGTGGTTGCAGTATCACATACTCAACCATCCCATAAAAGTCTCTCTTTGGGAAAAGGCCTTCGTGAGTGGATCCGCCGTGTTGTCCTCTGAGTCTTCTCTCCTAACCTCGATCAACCTGGAGATCAACTATCTCCATGATCAGGTGATGCTTCCTCAGAATATGTCTGGGTCACTGATGGGACCAGGGTTCCAGGGCCTAAGCCACACTTCCATTGTCATACAATGGCAGGAACCAAGTTCATCTTATGAACCAATATACACCCAAACTGCCTCTTTGGTAGTATCTTCAATAGCGATGTTACCAGCCTTTATCGTCTAGTTTGCCACGGTATCTAGCTTGGAACTCTTCCAACATACCGTCCCTTTACTGAGGGTAAAGACAATGCCTGCGACTGACATTCAGTCGTCTTTATCACCTTGGAACCCTTCCATTGATTCTCCCCAGGATCGATTGATACCATCTCACTACAACTAGTGAGAATCCTAACATCCAATTAAATCTATCTCATAGATCCAAAACTTAGGATTTAGGAGGTATCATTTTGATCCTAAATGGAGAATCATAGTGATAAGCGGAGATTGATCGAGCGTAGCATAGAAAACTCCTTCCCTATCAAGAGTATGTCATCCACGTACTCTACGAGGATCGTCACCATACTCCCTACTACCTTTTTGTTTATACAAGGTTCATCTACCATTTTGATGATGTCAAACTCTTTGACTACTTCATCAAAACAGACGTTCCAACTCCGCGATGCCTGCTTTATCCTATAAAGCATCTTGCACACGTTTCCGCTGCTCCCACTGTCTACGAGGCCCTCTGGCTGTGTACTTATAGACTCCCTCTTCTAAAACATCATTTTAGAAAAGCTGTCATGACACCCAACCACCAGATATCGTAGTCATGGTATGTAGCCGTGGTAAGTTGGATCTGGATAGACTTAAGCATAGCTTCTGGAAAAAGGTTTCATCATTATCCACGCCTGGTCGATGACGAAAACCTTTAACAAGTCTAGCTTTGAAAGTCTCAACTTTTCCATCTATACCAAGCAATCTTCTCAAGATATACTTGCTCCTGATGGGGATTTAACCCTTCAGATATAGCAGCTAAAGTCCATACTTTGCTGGTGTACATGGATTCCATCTCAGATCGCTAAGCATCCAGCCATTCTTACAGAGTCCCTACTCTCGATGGCCTGCTCGAAACTAGTTGGGTCATCATCTCATGATGCAATCCTTGCTCCCACTGTCATCGAGAAACCGAGGTATCTCTCAGATGGGTGAGGAACCCTACTAGATCGGCGGAGAGGCTGAGGTTCGTCGGAAACTATAGAATCTTATGGTTCTGTCAAATCATCAACTGCAGTTTTGTATAGCTGGAACCTTTCCAGTTCTACAGAACTGATCCTGCCTCGATCTTGTCCGGATTTTGCTTTAAACATAGGCCGGACAACCCCAAATCTTATCTTACTTAAGAGATAGGATCTTCCCGCACCATATCTTATATGGAGTGGTAGGCACTGATTTGATTCGAACCTAATTCAATAGGTATGCAGCTTCGCAAGTGCATAACCCCCAAAAAGGAAATAGGTAACTCAGTAGTACTCATCATAGAGCACACCTTATCATATAGGGTGTGATTGCTCCGCCCCGATATACCATCGTGCTATGGTTTATACGGAGGAGTAATGCTGAGAGAGAAACTCATTTTCTTTTAGAATAGTCCAGGAATGCTATGCACAAGTATTCTCCTCCCTGATCTCATCATAGGACATAATACTTATACCCGTATTTTGGTTCTCTACTTCCTACTTATATTCTGTGAATACCTCAAAAGGTTCGGACTTATATTTCAACAGGAATATATGACTGAATCTTGAGAGATTATCATAGAATATAATGAAGTATAAAGAACCAGTCCTGGCATGTGTAGACCGGAGACCTTACATACATCATCATGTATCAGTCCCAAGAGTTTACCAACTCTTTCTCTGCTTCCAGTAAACAGAGCTAGTGTCATTATATTTTTGTGACATGACTGGCAAGTTTCACAAGATGTAAATTCAAACTGATTTAAATATGCATCTAAAATGTAACTTCAGCCAGTCGGGTCGCATTGATATGACCTAGTCTACAATGCTTCAAGAAGAATTCGTTCATTTCTGAACTCTTCCTCTTGTGTGTGTTCTGTATACTAGGAACTGCAGTTTGATTTAGAACGTCAATGCTTTTAGATAACGTGCCTGAACCGATCAACTTTTGATATAGGAAATGTTCAAAACATTATCCATCAATACAAAATTATATCATTTCTTTACTAATAAAGAGACTGATATGATTTTGTATATCAGGTTCGATATCTAATAGCATTTGTTCAAAATCAATGTATTTGTAATACAGGGTGACAGTGACCGACAGACTTGGCTGCAACACTTGCCCCGTTTTCTGTCTCATGAAACTTATCACCCGTTCTCAGTTTTTCTACCTTTTTGTAGCCCTATGTAACAGATTACATATCTGGGATCCTGATCCGGTATCATATACCCAGGATGCAGAGGATACTGAGAAACAGTTCTTTGTAATGAACACACCCGAAGGAGATGCATCATATGCACTTTCTTCGTTTGGGCGGCATAGGAATTCTGGTATTCCCCTATTTCCTGCTCTGTCTTATAACAATTATAAGTTGGAGCGGGACCAACGTTCCCCAGCTCAGTATAACAAGCGGGTTCGGTCAGTATTCCGTATTTTTATCTTGATTAAGGCATGATATGGTCGCTACCAGGAGAGAGAGAGAGAAGAAAACACTCTGCGTGCGCTCTTGCAAGATCAGATTGGTTATATATTTTATCTAATCAGGATGGCTCCCACTGTTTTATATCAAATCTTCCTTCAAACCCTAAAAGGAAAGACTAGCCGGGATTAATTACACTCTACAAGTTCGCCAATTTTTCAGCCAGGCCAGTGTCGGTACTTTGAGGGAGGTTCCCTGTGCTTTCGCACGGACCTAATTACTGTAAACCTCGTTTTCCCAGAGGCGTAACCCCGTTGACACCTTTCTAGACACCTACTTGATCGGCTAATTGCAAAGTGCAAAACTCTCCCAGGAGTAACAATTACTCGCAGTGGGTATCGGGATCCAACTATCACATAGAAGGTATGCAATCTCATTGCAAATTTCAACACTTGAAACTCCCGATAAAGGTTTTTACCCCTAGCACCTATGACCTTAACTATGGTCAACAAATCACAAGTACTAGTCAAGTTCTACCCGTCATTTCGTGATTAATTAGACCCACCCACATGACCCTTAACTAAGGTCAACAAAGTCACGCGACTGTCCTAACTAATCGCATCATATGCGGTGTAGGAAGACATCACTTAGCTACCGTACACTGTGCCTTGACTATGGTCAACAAACACAGCATGAATACTAAGTACTCTACTTCCTAAAATGACGGAGGGTTGCGGCTGGTTTTTGTGAAAACCTTTAACGCTTTGAACTTGATCTCGTTGCGGAATCAAATGGTTTTTAAATGGAATGTTTTCGAGGCTTTTCTAGTTTTGCTAAAGGGGTCACTCCCGGTGAAGGGATCGTCGGCCCTTTCCTCGTCGAATGAGGTGCGGGATATATCAAATATATCACTGTGCAAAGCAGAAACTATAGAAGCGATCAAATACAAACCGAGTGTGTAGCATCTGCCAGTTATTGCTAAAGGAGTCACTCCCGGTGAAGAGATCTCGGTCCTTTCCTCATCGAATAAGGTGCAGGATGTTCTATAATGAACACCACAATGCAAAGCAAGAACTGTAGCTACCAGTTTTATTTTGAAATTCGATTCTACAACATCATTTAGGTTTATTTTCTTTCATTAATCTCATTAATGAATATCCCATCATTTAAAATTACCTAAACATCACAGATAGATATGACGTACACTTATGCCATCCGCATTCGCCTCGATGTCCCCTCGTGCACCGTTAGGTTAGGTAACTAACGGCAGAGCGGGGCAGGGCTAGCGCGGGTGTAAAACATAAGTAACGTCTATATAATATATCATATATACTATAATATCTGTCACAGAGCACAGAACATCGCATGATCACAGATAAAACACAGCAGAAGAAACATATGAAATATTGGATATACTAGGACGTCCGTGTTTTCAATACGAGCCAGTATAAAACACGGATTCCACGGTCGTGATGAATAGCCAATCCCACACCCCTAGACCCCTACGAGAGCGGCAAGTAACCCTACCAATTCTAGGGTTAGGAGACCCGGACTCGACTCCTCGAGTTGGTCTCCCACTGGACCCCAGAACCCGGTTACTTGTGCTCCCCTCCTTGGGTCTATTCTAGTGCAGAAAAGTAAATAATATACAAGTGGTGACAACATCCGCAACCTGGAAGTGCCCCAATAAAAGAATATTACATATAAGTTTTTACATGAATGAAAATGAAAAACACTCATCTCACATAAAAAAAACCCGGCTATTCAAATACAACGATCCAATATAACATATCCAGTAACACATAACATCACATGTCATCAACGTAAGTAAATATGCGCATCCCAATTGTCGTTGACATATAGCAACGAAAACGGCGATATCACATATTACACTTACGGTCACAGAAAAGAAAGTGTAAAACTACAACAGTTGGAATCCGCAACCTCCTCAGACATCGCATGCCTGACCAAATGAAATCTTTAGACATCACATGCCTAACAATTATAAACCCCGCATTTTAGTCTCATTATCGAAAACACTTTTCAATATCAAGTCGGGCAATTCAACAGGATTCCCGAAAAACTGATCGAATGCTCGTCGCAAACTTTAGTAGGCGGCCGCACCCCCCGATGCCGTCGACGAAGTGCACCAAGGCAGAACACCGCTGCCGCGAGCACCCGGACGGATGCTTTCGGCGACGGGGTTCTCCTACAGTCACTTGGTCGGGGCAATGGAGTGAGGCTGTCTATTAAGTTTACCCGGCGAGTATCTGCGTACGCTACGTGATTGCTACGGACTTTTAGTCACATCAAAACTCCGTGGCAACCGATCAAATGAGACTAAACTGCTATGTTCATAATATTCATTCCGTTATCTCATAACTATTTGCGAATTCCAATTATTGTATCACATTCCGGATAAATAGAAAATGCTAAACTTTTCGATCGAACAATCGAACACCCAAGTTTTCCCGATACAGCTCAACAGATGAAATAAGTCTAACAGCATTCAGTTCGTGCCTCAGTAGCAACGGTCCAGCCGTAGAAGGGTCAAGCCAACGCCTCACATGTGGCACGCCGTACTGCCCCAAACCCGAAGGTTCAAAGGGCAGTTCAAGACGGTCACATAATCGAGTTAAGCTTTGTTGTCTTCTAGAGGGTCCATCGCGTTACTTGCACTACTTAGAACGTCGTTAAACTACGGAAAAATCCAACAATTGGAAATTTCCCGGCAGGGGAAAAAGTGGGTATTTTTATCCGGTCGAACTTTTTAACATATTCTAAAATTACCCGGAAAGCCACACCGACAAAATTAGACAGTCCGATCGAATATACAGAGTTCCCAATACAAGCCAGAAAATAAAACTCTGGAATAAATATTAAAATAATCCCAGGAAACCCAGCACTGCTTACTAAGAGTTACTGTGCAAACTTTGATGCACAAAGGGACAAAAGAGCCGCGGATCCGCCGCATGTGCCTACTGTAGGGCCGCGGATCCGCGCCACTTTTGTGGAATCAGGACCACGAATTTTGCAGTAACCCTTACATTTTCCTGCTGAATTTTCTGGATATTTTTAATTTTGAAAAATCCACATTTTACAGAAAAGTCCAGAGAGCAATTTTCTAGTCGGGTTTTGGGTCGTTCGGACTTCAAATTCCGTCGGGACTTCGCCTAAGGCTCTAGCTAGGCTCTGATACCACTGTAGGGTTCCTAGGCACTCTAGTGAGGTCTCACAAGTGATCAAACATGCACAAATCAAATTTTACGGGTGCCTACAAACCCGACTACGGATCGTTTATTAGATATTTAGGCGAAAACATAAACTAGTTAACAATTTAACTAAGGGAACGGATATACAACCTTTGTAGATCCGGTCCACCACCTCCATGGCTCCGCAATGAAGTCCCCTCGCTGTCCAAATCATGTCTTGGACTCTAGCGTCGGCATCATCGAAGAATGGGCGGGCTTGATCGTCGGTTCGATGCCGAAGATGATCTACGTCGAGGCATCGCTAGAACAAGCTCCAACTTCACCAAGTCGGAAAAAATTGTGAAGGAAACACCCTATACTACTTGGCAAGAGGTAGAGGATGAAGAAATAGGAAGTGGGTAAACTTTAGTTTTGGATTTCTCACTAGACTTCATGACTTGCCATTGAAGTAGCAAGCTTTCTTCAATGTTGAAGAAGATGAAGAAGAAGAAGAAGATATGATAACTTATTCCTTAAAAGAAAAATAAAATAAATGAATACTTATCATCTCTTTGACCATGGTTTAGTGTAGAGTTTTAACTAAGGTTAGAGAGTGGTTAGGGTTAGATAAAAGACAAGAATGGTGGACTAAGTTCAAAGCTTCAAGAAGCTTTCAAATAAAAACAAAAACTAGCAACCATTCTTATCTCTTTATCTTTTCTTTTTCCAAAATAAACAAAAGGAATAAATAAATGATTAAGTAAATGAAAAAGAAACCCTAATCACTAATTAACCATGGTTTAACACTTTACACAAAACCAAGCTAGAATGTATCATCAAACATGATACAATCATGTGCACAAAACTATATCGAATATACAATGTGCACATCCGCGCGAGAAAATCCATTTAAAGTGAACCGATACTAGTTAATGCAAAGCAATATATCAAATATATAATTATGTATTAAATCATTAAATCAACACTTGATTTAACGATCCGGTCATATCGCATATAACCGGCTAGTATCCAATGTGTCGGCTTATCGAATCAATCCTTGATTCGATAACTAGGTTATATCGCATATAACCATTCGATACATTGATCGCGAGAATAGAATATGGTATCATATACACGCATTATTCTCGGTCCCGCACATATCTCATATGCGCTCCTATTTCGTTTCGCTTGAGCTAGGAAACCTCTGTGTAGGACTCTAAAGACTCGTCAATACGCCGGTAGCAGATGATGATCATATCAAACATCCGCAAGCCGCAAGCGGTCTGCTAAACGTAACGGCCACCCGGGTATTGAGCGATCAGAAGATCGACGAGCAAGCCCGCTCACACTCCTGCGAATCCAACCAGTAACACTTACCGTACGGTCCGGTCTGTTCGTCTGATATGTCGCATATCTCGCCTAGGGGTGGTAAACGTCAGACCCCAATAGCTCGATAAGTCATGCCGACTTGAGGTCCATAACATTCGTGAAACTACTGATAACTCTTACCAGTATATCACAGCAACCCTGGCCAGGGATTTCCTGTTATGGCCAGTCGAGCATAGCACAACATCAACCCCCAATACCGGGAGAGACGAATCCCCTCCTATCGCTCATTGCCTCCATGTGAATCGGGACAGTACCCAAAAACCACCTGTTTGCACGACTCAGTAGAGCCGTGGTAGGGTGGAAATCAAAGCACAGTGGGAGACACACAAGACTCTATGACGATCTCGGGTCAACAGACTAAGCTGTACCAGTGTCACCAGAGAACTGCCATCTGACGTGAGGTATAATACCATCTGGGAGTTCTCGGCGAGTCCGTTCAGTGTACCCAGTCTCCACCGAGCACCCGCATACCATCTCCGATGTCAAACACCAATGGATATGGGATCATCCATCGCCCATCGCATGGGTCGAGAAGATATACGCTAGTCTACTCTGGAATATCGATGCCCCGTCTCGATATTCCCTCGACTAGGAACATTTCAAGGATGTACTCATGGACTATCCAGGCCCCACTAGTATGATCTGCATCACAGTCCTGGAAGTCAAGTATACATCCTAAGGGCTTTATCAACATGTAATCAGAGAGACAGAAAGTATACATGTTAAGATAAAGTGCAACCAGATAGCGTACTATCATGTCGAGCAAGAAAGTCCTACCTATATATGTCCCAGCATCCACTACAATATACATCCAATGTACAGTAATGGCCTCTAGGGCATACATATAACTAACACCACGTAGGTGTCCTCTCGCTGTCCATCTCGAATCCCGGACTCGATCGTCGGCTTGATCGGAGAAATGGGCGGACTAGGTCGTCGGCTTCGTGCCGAAGATGATCTACGTCGAGGCATCACAAGTTCAAGCTCCGACTTCACAAATTTGTGAAACTTGTGAAGAAAACACCCAAAACAACTTGGCAAGAGGTAGAGGGTGAAGAAATAGGAGGTGGGTTCACTTTAGAATTGGATTTCTCACTTTAGAACTCAAGTTGCCATTGATGGCATCAAGCTTTCTTGAAGAAGAAGATGATGAAGAAGAAAGAATATGATAAGTGTTCAATTTAAAAAATGAAACTAATATGAATACTTATCATATCTTGACCATGGTCAAGTGTAGAGATTAAACTAAGGTTAGTTGGAATGGTTAGGATTAAGGATGAGATAAGGATGGTGGACTTTGTCAAAGCTTCAAGAAGCTTCAACATAGAAACAAAATAAGCCACCATTCTTAATAATATCCAAAATGAATAAATAAATAAATAACTAAGTAAATAATCAAAACCCTAACCATTATACATGTAACCATGGTTTAATCTTTACACAAACCCAAGTGAGCAAGTATCATCAAACATGATACAAACAAGTGCACAAAAAAATACATCACATATACAATGTGCATCAAGTGAGAAAATCCTTTTAAAGTGAACCAATACTAGCTAATGCAAAGTAATATATCAAATATATAATTATACATTAAATCATTAAATCAACATTTGATTCAATGATCCGGTCATGTCGCACATAACCGACTAGTATCCAATGTATCGATTTATCGAATCAATGATTCGATAACTAGGTCATATCGAATATAACCAATCGATACATCCATCGTGAGAATGAAATACGATATCACATACACGCATTATTCTCGGTCCTGCACATATCTCATATGCGCTCCTATTTCGTTTCGCTTGAGCCAGGAAACCTCTGTGTAGGACTCTAAAGACTCGTTAATACGCCGGTAGCAGATGATGATCATATCAAGCACCCACAAGCCGCAAGCGGTCTGCTAAACGTAACGGCCACCTGGGTATTGAGCGATCAGAAGATCGACGAGCTAGCCCGCTCACACTCCTGTGAATCCAACCAGTAACACTTACCGTACAGTCCGGTCTGTTCGTCTGATATGTCGCATATCAAGTCTAGGGGTGGTATACGTCAGACCCCAATAACCGATAAGTCGTGCCGATGTGAGGCTCATAACGGGTCGAGAAACTACTGGTAACACTTACCAGCAAATCTCAGATCAGCCCTGGCCAGGGACTTCCCTGTTACGGCCAATCAAGCACAGCGCAACATCAACCCCCAATACCGGGAGAGACGAAACCCCTCCTATCGCTCATTGCCTCCATGTGACTCGGGACTATACCCAAAGACCACCATTTTGCACGCCCTCATGGACGTGGTAAGGTGGAGATCAAAGCACAGTGGGAATCACACAAGACTCTATGACGATCTCGGGTCTACAGACTAACCTGTACAAGTGTCACCTGAGAACTGCCATCTGACGTGAGGTATAATACCATCTGGGAGTTCTCGGCGAGTCCGTCCAGTGTACCCAGTCTCCACTGAGCACCCGTATACCATCTCTGATGTCAAACACCAATGGATATGGGATCATCCACCGCCCATCTCATGGGTCGAGAAGCGTATACGCTAGTCTACACTGGTATATCGATGCCCTGTCTTGATACACCCATGACTATGGACCTTGAAGGATGTACTTATAGACAACCATGTCCCCACTAGTATGATCTGCATCATAGTCCAGGTAGTCAAGTACACATCCTAAGGGCTTTATCAACATGTAACTATAAAACAGTTTAAAGAGACAAGTGTACATGTTAAGATAAAGAGCAACCAGATAGCATACTATCATATCGAGGAAGAAAGTCATCTCTATATATGTCCAAGCATCCAATATAATATACATCATCTGTACAATACTGGCCTCTAGGGCATACATACAACTAACAATCTCCCACTTGCACTAGGGCCAGCTGCTGTAGTATCGCATACCGAGCATCCCGAAGAGTCTCTCAAACTGTATCTGGGGAATGGCCTTCATGAGTGGATCCGCCGTGTTGTTCTTCGTGTCAACTCTCCTGACCTCGATCTCCCGGCGATCAACTATCTCCCGGATCAGGTGATACCGCCTCAGGATATGCCTGGATCGCTGATGGGACCTGGGTTCCTTGGCCAAAGCCACCGCTCCATTGTTATCGCAATACAAAGGTATTGGATGCTCAATGGATGGAACCACTCCAAGTTCAGTAATGAACTTCTTGACCCAGACAGCCTCTTTGGCAGCATCGTTGGCAGCGATGTATTCAGCCTCCATCGTCGAGTCTGCTACGGTTTCCTGCTTGGAACTCTTCCAGCTAACCGCCCCTCCGTAAAGGGTAAAGACAAATCCCGACTGCGACTTAGAGTCGTCCTTATCACTCTGAAAGCTCGAATCGGTAAAGGATTCCACTTGGAGTTCTCCGTTACCATACACCAAGAGCATCTCTTTAGTCCTTCGTAAGTACTTGAGAATGCTCTTCACAGCTGTCCAGTGACTCTCTCCAGGATCAGCTTGATACCTGCTCACTACACTTAGTGAGTATGCTACATCGGGTCTGGTATATAGCATCGCATACATGATAGAGCCTACAGCCGAAGCATAGGGTATCCCTTGCATGCGAGCTCTCTCCAAATCAGTCTTGGGAGACATCTCTTTGGAGAGAGTGACTCCAGAGATCGTGGGCAAGTTCCCACGCTTGGATTCTTCCATACTAAACCTCTTTAGTATGGTGTCAATGTACCTGGATTGGGACAATCCCAAAATCCGTTTGGATCTATCTCTATAGATCCTAATTCCCAATATGCAGGAGGCATCACCAAGATCTTTCATTGAGAATCTTTATGATAAGAAGAGCTTGACCGATTGCAGCATAGGAATATCATTTCCTATCAAGAGTATGTCGTCCACGTACAATACGAGGAAGACAACCTTACTCCCTGCCACCTTCTTGTAAATACAAGGTTCATCTGGGTTTTTGACGAAATCAAACTCTTTGATAACGGCGTCAAAGCAGATGTTCCAACTCCGCGATGCTTGCTTTAATCCATAAATGGATTTAAGCAGCTTGCACACCTTCCCGCTGCTCCCACTGTCTACGAAGCCCTCTGGCCGAGTCATGTACACGCACTCTTCTAAATCACCATTTAGAAAGGCGGTCTTAAAATCCATTTGCCAGATTTCGTAATCATGATATGCAGCGATGGCAAGCATGATCCGGATGGATTTAAGCATAGCCACTGGAGAAAAGGTCTCGTCATAGTCCACACCTGGTCTTTGACGAAAACCCTTTGCAACAAGTCTAGCTTTGAAAGTCTCCACTTTCCCATCTACACCAAGTTTCTTCTTGAAGATCCACTTGCTCCCAATGGGTTTTACCCCTTCAGGAGCAACTTCCAAAGTCCATACTTTGTTGGTGTATATGGATTCCATCTCGGACCGCATAGCATCCAGCCATTTCACTGAGTCCCCACTCGTGATGGCCTGCTCGAAGCTAGTTGGGTCATCATCCTCCATGATGCAATCCTCACTGCCACCATCAATGAGAAAACCATAGTATCTCTCAGGTGGTCGAGAAACCATACTAGATCGGCGGAGAGGCTGGGGTACGTCGGTCACCACTGAATCCTCTGGTTCTACTAAATCATTAGTTGCAGTTTGTGGTGCTGGAACCTCTTCCAGCTCTACCTCTTTGCCATTAATTTCTTTTGCAAGAAATTCCCTTTCCAAAAGGTGGCATGTTGAGCAACAAACACTCTTTGTTCCTCAGCTTGGTAGAAAAAATATCCTTGAGAATTCTTAGGATATCCCACAAACTTGCAAAGGACTGATCGTGCCTCGAGTTTGTCCGGATTTTGCTTTTTGACATAGGTCGGACAACCCCATATCTTAATTCGTTTAAAATATGGTCTCTTCCCACTCCATATCTCATATGGTGTGGTAGGTACAGATTTAGACGGAACCAGATTCAATAGGTATATGGCTGTTTCAAGCGCATATCCCCAAAAGGAAATAGGTAACTCAGCATTGCTCATCATTGAACGCACCATATCTAATAGGGTGCGATTCCTTCGCTCCGATACACCGTTGTGCTGTGGTGTATAAGGAGGAGTAAGCTGAGAGAGAATCCCATTCTCTTTTAGATAATCCAGGAATTCACTGCTTAAGTATTCACCTCCTCGATCAGATCGAAGAATCTTAATACTTTTGCCCATTTGATTCTCTACCTCGTGCTTATATTCTTTGAATTTCTCAAAAGCTTCAGACTTGTGTTTCAACAGGAACACATGCCCGTATCTAGAGAGATCGTCAGTGAATGTAATGAAGTAGGAAGAACCATTTCTGGCGTGTGTAGACATAGGACCGCATACATCACTATGCACCAGTCCCAAGAGTTCAGTAACTCTTTCTCCATGTCCCGTAAACGGAGTTTTGGTCATTTTTCCTTTGAGACATGAATGGCAAGTGTCATAAGATGATAATTCGAATGAATTCAAATATCCATTCTTATGCAACTTAGCCAGTCGTGTCTCATTGATATGGCCAAATCTACAGTGCCACAAGAAGGATTCGTTCAGTTCTGAGCTTTTCCTCTTGTGTGTGTTTTGTATATTGAAGACTGTATTTTGATTGAGAATGAATATGCCATTATGTAGCGAGCCTGATGCAATCAACTTTTGATCTAGGAATATGTTCATAACATTATCCTTTACTACAAAATTATATCCTTCTTTACTTAATAAAGAAACTGATATAATGTTGCACATCATGTTCGGTATATAATAGCACTCATTCAGGACTAGTGTATCACCATTTGGTAATACCAGGTGATATGTGCCAACTGCTTTGGCTGCAACATTTGCCCCATTCCCTACTTGAACGGAATGATCACCTTTTCCCAGTTCTCTACCTTTTCGTAGCCCATGTAACTGCTTACATATATGGGATCCTGATCCGGTATCTAATACCCAGGACGTAGGGTGAACTGAGAAACAGTTCTCAATAACAAACACACCCGAAGAAGGTGCATCATCATGCACGTTCTCCGTTTGGGCGGCGTGAGAATCTAGATATTCTCCTGTTTCCTGTTCAGTCTTATAACATTTATAAGATAGAACGGGTCCAACGTTCCCCTGCACAGTATAACATGCGGGTTCGGTCAATACATCCATATTATTATCTTTATTAGGGCATGAAATGGTCGCTACCTGGAGAGAGAGAGAAGAAAACACTTTAGCGTATGCTCGTGCAAGATCAGTTTGGTTATTATCTTATCTAATCAGGATGGCTCCCGCTGCTTTTTATCAAATCTTCCTTCAAACCCTAAAAGGAAAGACTAGCCGGGATTAATTACACACTACAAGTTCGCCAATCTTTCAGCCAGGCCAGTGTCGGTACTTTGAGGGAGGTCCCCCATGCTTTCGCACGAACCTAATTAATGTAAACCTCGTTTTCCCAGAGGCGTAACCTCGTTAACACCTTTCTAGACACCTACTTGATCGGCTAATTGTAATGTGTAAAACTCTCCCAGGAGTAACTCTTACTCGCAGTGGGTATCGGGATCCAACTATCTCATAGAAGGTATGCAATCTCATTGCAAATTTCAACACTTGAAATTCCCGATAATGCTTTTGCCCCTAGCGATCTATGACCTTGACTAAGTCAACAAACCATAAATCGCAAGTCAAGTTCAATCCGTACATTTCCCGATTGAATTAAACCCACCCGTACGACCCTTGACTGAGTCAACAAGGCCGTGCGAATGCTCTAATCCAATCACATCTCATGTTGTTACAGATAAACATAATTTAGCTACCATACACTATGCCTTGACTAAGTCAACAAACATAGCACGAATACTAAATAATATCTATCTGAAATGACGGAGGGCTACGCGGGTTCTTTCAGAAAAAAACCATGAGCGTAATGAACTTGATATCGTTGTAGAATCAAATGAAGTTTTGAAATGGAGTGATTTTGAGGCTTTTCTAGTTTTGCTAAAGGGGTCACTCCCGGTGAAGGGATCGTCGGCCCTTTCCTCGTCGAATGAGGTGCATGATATATCATATATATCACTATGCAAAGCAGAAACTATAGAAGCAGTCAAAAGCAAACCGAGTGTGTAGCATCTGCCAGTTATCGCTAAAGGAATCACTCCCGGTGAAGGGATCTCGGTCCTTCCTCATCGAATAAGGTGCAGGATATATCACATATACCGCTATGCAAAGCAAGAACTGTAGCTACCTGTTTTGTTAAAAATTTGATTCTACAACATCTTTTGGTTTCTTTTATTTCATTAATCACATTAATGAAGTCCCATCATTTAAATACCTAAACATCACAGATAGATATGACGTACACTTATGCCATCCGCATTCGCCTCGATGTCCCCTCGTGCACCGTTAGGTTAGGTAACTAACGACAGAGCAGGGCAGGGCTAGTGCGGATGCAAAACATAAGTAACGTCTATATAATATATCATATATACTATATACTGTATCTATCACAGAACATCACATGATCACATCACAGATATCGCAGCAGAAAATATCATATGAAATATTGGATATACTAGGACGTCCGTGTTTTCAATACGAGCCAGTATAAAACACGGATTCCACTGTCGTGATGAATAGCCAATCCCACACCCCTAGACCCCTACGAGAGCGGCAAGCAACCCTGCCAATTCTAGGGTTAGGAGACCCGGACTCGACTCCTCGAGATGGTCTCCCACTGGACCCTAGAACCCGGTTACTTGTGCTCCCCTCCTTGGGTCTATCCTAATGCGGAAAAGTAAATAATATACAAAGGGTGACAGCTTCCGCAACCTGGAAGTGCCCCAAATAAAAGAATATTACATACAAGTTTTTACATGAATGAAAATGAAAAGCACTCATCTCACATAAAAACTCCCGGCTATTCAAACACGACAATCCAATATAACATATCCAGCAACACATAACATCACATGTCATCAACGTAAGTAAGTATGCATACCCCAATTGTCATTGACGTATAGCAATGAAACCGACGATATGAACATACTACACTTACGGTCACAGAAAAGAAAGTGTAAAACTACAACAGTTGGAATCCGCAACCTCTTTAGACATCACATGCCTAATCAAATGAAATACTTAGACATCACATGCCTAACAGTTATAAACCCCGCATTTTAGTCTCATTATCGAAAACTCTTTTCAATATCAAATGAAACTAAACCGCTAGATTTATAACATTCATTCAGTTATCTCATAACTGTTTGTGAATTCCAATTATTGTATCACATTCCAGATAAACAGAAAATGTTAAACTTTCCGATCGAACAGTCGAATACCCAAGTTTTCCCGATACAGCTCAACACATGAAATAAGTCTAACAACATTCAGTTCGTGCCTCAGTACCAACGGTCCAGCCGTAGAAGGGTCAAGCCAACGCCTCACATGTGGCAGGCCGTACTGTCCCAAACCCGAAGGTTCAAAGGGCAGTTCAAGACGGTCACATAATCGAGTTAAGGTTTGTTGTCTTCTAGAGAGTCCATCGCGTTACTTGCACTACTTAGAACGTCGTTAAACCATGGAAAAATCCAACTCTTGGAAATTTCCCGACAGGGGAAAAATTGGGTATTTATATCCGGTCGAACTTTTTAACATATTCTAAAAATTATCCGGAAAGCCACAAAGACAAAATCTGATACTCCGATCGAAACACCGAATCCCCAAAACAACCCCAGAAAATTCAACTCTTGAATAAAATTTAAAAATACCCAGAGAACTCAGCACTGTTAAATAGGAATTACTGTGCAAATTGGTAGGGCTGACGTCATACTTTAACCGCGGAACCGCCGCATAAGCTAGGCTTATGCCGCGGTTCCGCCGCGCATGTTAGGGATCATTAAATAAATTTTGCGCCGTAATTCTTAGAATTCCCTGCTGAGTTTTCTGCATATTTTTAATTTGGAAAAAACCCATTTTTTAAAAAATGTACAGAGAGCCGTTTTCGGGTTAGAGTTTTGGTTCGATCGGACTTCAAACGTTGTCTAGACTTCGCCTAAGGCTCTAGCTAGGCTCTGATATCACTGTAGGGTTCCTAGGCACACTATAGAGGTCTCACAAGGCATCAACCATGCCAATTTCAAATTTTACGGGTGCCGAGAAACCCTAATACGGATCGTTAACTAGAAATTTAGGCGAAAAACGAATCTAGTTAACAACTTAACTAAAGTTAAGAAGCTACAACCTTTGTAGATCCGGATATCCACTTCCTTGGCTCCACGTAGGTGTCCTCTCGCTGTCCATCTCGAATCCCGGACTCGATCGTCGGCTTGATCGGAGAAATGGGCGGACTAGGTCGTCGGCTTCGTGCCGAAGATGATCTACGTCGAGGCATCACAAGTTCAAGCTCCGACTTCACAAATTTGTGAAACTTGTGAAGAAAACACCCAAAACAACTTGGCAAGAGGTAGAGGGTGAAGAAATAGGAGGTGGGTTCACTTTAGAATTGGATTTCTCACTTTAGAACTCAAGTTGCCATTGATGGCATCAAGCTTTCTTGAAGAAGAAGATGATGAAGAAGAAAGAATATGATAAGTGTTCAATTTAAAAAATGAAACTAATATGAATACTTATCATATCTTGACCATGGTTAAGTGTAGAGATTAAACTAAGGTTAGTTGGAATGGTTAGGGTTAAGGATGAGATAAGGATGGTGGACTTTGTCAAAGCTTCAAGAAGCTTCAACATAGAAACAAAATAAGCCACCATTCTTAATAATATCCAAAATGAATAAATAAATAAATAACTAAGTAAATAATCAAAACCCTAACCATTATACATGTAACCATGGTTTAATCTTTACACAAACCCAAGTGAGCAAGTATCATCAAACATGATACAAACAAGTGCAAAAAAAAATATATCACATATACAATGTGCATCAAGTGAGAAAATCCTTTTAAAGTGAACCAATACTAGCTAATGCAAAGTAATATATCAAATATATAATTATACATTAAATCATTAAATCAACATTTGATTCAATGATCCGGTCATGTCGCACATAACCGACTAGTATCCAATGTATCGATTTATCGAATCAATGATTCGATAACTAGGTCATATCGAATATAACCAATCGATACATCCATCGCGAGAATGAAATACGGTATCACATACACGCATTATTCTCGGTCCTGCACATATCTCATATGCGCTCTTATTTCGTTTCGCTTGAGCCAGGAAACCTCTGTGTAGGACTCTAAAGACTCGTCAATACGCCGGTAGCAGATGATGATCATATCAAGCACCCACAAGCCGCAAGCGGTCTGCTAAACGTAACGGCCACCCGGGTATTGAGCGATCAGTAGATCGACGAGCTAGCCCGCTCACACTCCTGTGAATCCAACCAGTAACACTTACCGTACAGTCCGGTCTGTTCGTCTGATATGTCGCATATCAAGTCTAGGGGTGGTATACGTCAGACCCCAATAACCGATAAGTCGTGCCGATGTGAGGCTCATAACGGGTCGAGAAACTACTGGTAACACTTACCAGCAAATCTCAGATCAGCCCTGGCCAGGGACTTCCCTGTTACGGCCAATCAAGCACAGCGCAACATCAACCCCCAATACCGGGAGAGACGAAACCCCTCCTATCGCTCATTGCCTCCATGTGACTCGGGACTGTACCCAAAGACCACCGTTTTGCACGCCCTCATGGACGTGGTAAGGTGGAGATCAAAGCACAGTGGGAATCACACAAGACTCTATGACGATCTCGGGTCTACAGACTAACCTGTACAAGTGTCACCTGAGAACTGCCATCTGACGTGAGGTATAATACCATCTGGGAGTTCTCGGCGAGTCCGTCCAGTGTACCCAGTCTCCACTGAGCACCCGTATACCATCTCTGATGTCAAACACCAATGGATATGGGATCATCCATCGCCCATCTCATGGGTCGAGAAGCATATACGCTAGTCTACACTGGTATATCGATGCCCTGTCTCGATACACCCACGACTAGGGACCTTGAAGGATGTACTTATAGACTACCATGTCCCCACTAGTATGATCTGCATCATAGTCCAGGTAGTCAAGTACACATCCTAAGGGCTTTATCAACATGTAACTATAAGACAGTTTAAAGAGACAAGTGTACATGTTAAGATAAAGAGCAACCAGATAGCATACTATCATATCGAGCAAGAAAGTCATCTCTATATATATCCAAGCATCCAATATAATATACATCATCTGTACAATACTGGCCTCTAGGGCATACATACAACTAACGGCATTAGCACCCTATGTGATAAGGTGTGCTCTATGATGAGTACTACTGAGTTACCTATTTCCTTTTGGGGAGTTATGCACTTGAGAAGCTGCATACCTATTGAATAGGGTTCAAATCAAATCAGTTGCCTACCACTTCATATTTGATATGATAAGGGAAGAGCCCATCTCTTAAGTTAGTTAAGATTTGGGGTTGTCCAGCCTATGTCTGAAAAGCAAAATCCGGACAAGCTCGAGGCAAGATCTGTTATGTAGAACTGGAAATGTTCCAGCTATACAAACTGCAGCTGATGATTTGAAAGAACCAAATGATTCAATAGTTACCAACGAACCTCAGCCTCTCCGCCGATCTAGTAATGTTCCTCACCCGCCTGAGAGATACTTCGGTTACTCTATGACAGTGGGAGCGAGGATTGCATCATGAGATGATGACCCAACTAGTTTCGAGCTGGCTATCAGGAGTGGGACTCTGTAAGAATGGCTGGATACTTAGCGATCTGAGATGGAATCCATGTACACCAACAAAGTATGGACTTTGGTTGCTATATCTGAAGGGTTAAACCCTATCAGGAGCAAGTATATCTTGAAAAGATTACTTGGTGTAGATGGAAAAGTTGAGACTTTCAAAGCTAGACTTGTTAAAGCTTTTCGTCATCGACCAGGCGTGGATAATGATGAAACCTTTTCAAGTGGCTATGCTTAAGTCCATCTAGATCCTACTTGCCACGGCTACATACCATGACTACGATATCTGGCGGTTGGGTGCCATGACTGCTTTTCTAAATGATGTTTTAGAAGAGAACGTCTATAAGTACACAGCCAGAGGGCTTCGTAGACAGTGGGAGCAGCGGAAACGTGTACAAGATGCTTTATAGGATAAAGCAGGTATCGCGGAGTTGGAACATCTGTTTTGATGTGTTAGTCAAAGAGTTTGACATCATCAAAATGGTAGATGAACCTTGTACAAACAAAAAGGTAGTAGGGAGCATAGTGACGATCCTCGTAGAGTACGTGGATGACATGCTCTTGATAGGGAAGGAGTTTCCTATGCTACGCTCGGTCAATCTCCGCTTATCACAAGGATTCTCCATATAGGATCAAAGTGATACCTCCTAAATCCTGGGTTTTGGATCTATGAGATAGATCTAATTGGATGTTAGGATTCTCACTAGTTGTAGTGAGATGGTATCAACCGATCCTGGGGAGAATCACTGGAAGGGTTCCAGGGTGATAAGGACGACTGAAAGTCAGTCACAGGCATTGTCTTTACCCTCAGTAAAGGGACGGTATGTTGGGAGAGTTCCAAGCTAGATACCGTGGCATACTAGACGACAAAAGCTCGATACATCGCTACTTAAGATGCTACCATAGAGGCAGTCTGGATGTATATTTGTTCATGAGATGAACTTAGTTCCTCCCATTGTGTGACAATGGAGTTGTGGCTTATGCCAAGGAACGTCCGTCCCATCAGTGATCCAGACATATTCTAAAGCAGTATCACCTGATCATGGAGATGGTTGATCTCCAGGGTGATCGAGGTTAGGAAGGTAGACTCAGAGGACAACACGGCGGATCCGCTCACAAAGGCCTTTTCCCAGAGAGAGACTTTTATGGGATGGTTGAGTATGAGATACTACAACCACTGCTATCAGATGGCCCTAGTGCAAGTAGGAGATTGTTAGTTATATGTATGCCCTAGAGGCCATTACTATATATAGGATGTATACTGTAGTAGGTGCTTGGACATATATAGGGAGGACTTTCTTGCTCGACATGATAGTATGCTATCTGGTTGATCTTTACCTTAACGTGTACACTGATTGTCTCTCTGTTACATGTTGGTAAAGCCCTTAGGATGTGTACTTGACTACCTGGACTATGATGCGGATCATACTAGTGGGGACAGGGTAGTCCATAAGTACATCCTTCAAGGTCCCTAGTCGTGGGTATATCGAGACGGGGCATCGATATACCAGAGTAGACTAGCGTATACCTTCTCGACCCATACAGATGGGCGATGGATGATCCCATATCCATTGGTGTTTGACATCAGAGATGATATACGGGTGCTCAGTGGAGACTGGGTACACTGGACGGACTCGCCGAGAACTCCCAGATGGTATTATATCTTACGTCAGATGGCAGTTCTCTGGTGACACTGGTACAGAGTAGTCTGTTGACCCGAGATCGTCATAGAGTCTTGTGTGATTCCCACTGTGCTTTGATTTCCACCTTACCACGTCCAAGAGGGCGTGCAAAACGGTGGTTTTTGGGTACAGTCCCGAATCACATGGAGGCAATGAGCGATAGGAGGGGATTCGTCTCTCCCGGTATAGGGAGTTGATGTTGCGCTGTGTTCGATTGGCTATAACCGGAAATCCCTGACTAGGGTTGCTGAGATTTACTGGTAAGTGTTACCTGTAGTTTCTCGAACTGTTATAGACCTCATATCGACATGACTTATCGAGCTATTGGGGTCTGACGTTTACCACCCTTAGGCGAGATATGCGACATATCAGACGAACAGACCGGACTGTACGGTAAGTGTTACTGGTTGGATTCACAGGAGTATGAGCGGGCTTGCTCGTCGATCTTCTGATCGCTCAATACCCGGGTGACTGTTACGTTTAGCAGACCGCTTGCGGCTTGTGGGTGTTTGATATGATCATCACCTGCTGCCGGCGTATTGACGAGTCTTTAGAGTCCTACACAGAGGTTTCCTGGCTCAAGCAAAACGAAATAGGAGCGCATATGAGATATGCGCGGGACCGAGAATAATTCGTGTATGTGATACCATATTCTATTCTCGCGATGAATGTATCGATTGGTTGTATGCGATATAACCTAGTTATCGAATCAAGGATTGATTCGATAAGCCGATACATTGGATATTAGTCGGTTATATGCGATATGACCGGATCGTTAAATCAAGTGTTAATTTAATGATTTAATGTATAATTATATATTTGATATATTACTTTGCATTAACTAATATTTGTTCACTTTAAATGGATTTTCTCACTTGAAGTACACAAGTTGTATATGTGATATACTTTTGTGCACTTGTTTGTATCATATTTGATGATACATGCATACTTAGTTAAGTGTATGATTAAACCATGGTTGTGTAATGGTTAGGCTTTTGATTTACTTATTCATTTCATTTGTTTATTTATTTTGAAAAAGAAAATGATATGGTGGCTTTGTTTGTTTGCTTGTTGAAGCTTCATGAAGCTTTGAACAAGTCCACCATATTTGTCTCATGCTTAACCCTAACCATTCCCACTAACCATAGTTTATTCTCTACACCTAATCATGGTTGCCATATGATAAGTATTCATTTTTATTTTCTATTGGAAGATAATTATTATATTCTATCATCTTCTTCTTCATCTTCAACAATGAAGAAAGCTTGCCTCCATCAATGGCAACTTGTGAAAATGAGTGAGAAATCCAATTCTAAAGTGAACCCACTTCCTATTTCTTCATCCTCTACCACTTGCCAAGTAGTATAGCGTGTTTTCTTCACATGTTTCATGACTTGGTGAAGTGGGAGCTTGATCTTGTGTTGCCTCGACGTAGATCATCTTCGGCATCGAAGTCGATGACCTAGCCCGCCCATTTCTCCGAGGAAGCCGACGCTAGAGTCCGAGATCCGATATGGACAGCGAGGGGATGTCTACGTGGAGCTAAGGAAGTGGAGAACCGGATCTACAAAGGTTGTAGCCTCTTTCTTTTAGTTAAGTTGTTAACTAGTTTCTCTTTTCGCCTAAAATTCTAGTTAACGATCCATATTAGGGTTTCTCGGCACTTGTAAAATTTGAAATTGGCATGGTTGATGCCTTATGAGACCTCATTAGTGTGCCTAGGAACCCTACACGAGTTACAAGTCAGGTTTCATCATTGATTTCCCCATACCCCCAAGTTATGTGTTCAAGTCAGGTATTGATAAATTTGGAGCTAATGCCAACACAGGATCAAGTAAGTACATGTTTGTTTGAATAGACAACAGGAAATGTCCGTAGGGACAACAGGTTAAGATTGTTGGCATTAGTAAGAAGATCAGGTAACAGGTCAAACTGTGGTACATCAGGTCATGTCAGGTAGTGTACATGGATCCAATCATGTCATGTAGTGTACATGTATCGAGTCGTGTCAAGCAGTAGTGTATCAAGTCATGTCAGGGGGTGCACAAGTATTGAGTGTGTACTCATAATCAAACTGTAATAAGCATGGGTACACAAAAACAAGTATGGAATACCAATATAACAATAAAATGGAATAGTGTGATATGGTATGCAAATAGATATAAATTCAAAGATATGGATGCACAGTTATCAAGTCTGGTGCACTAATACAACAGTAACATGAAATAATATGGTCTCAGTGTGCAACTAGATATGTAATAAACCGTACGGATATAGACGGATACTATAAAACTGTAAATCGGTAAAATTTGCTGAATATTAAAACACAAGCATTATTATTTATTAAATAGATATTGATATAATAATATTAACATGGATAACATATTCAAACCGATTAATAACTATAAAAGTGGTATTGATTAACCATGCACAAGAAAGTTCCGTTCAGAAATTCAGCGTCACCCTGATTTGTAAAATAGCTTAAAAATAACAATCGTTTTCCAAAAGGGACGTGTCTTATACCAAAACAAAGATAATTCAACAAGGTTTTCATTTTTATAAGTATAAGCATCTCAGGTTGTCCCTACAAAAAACTATGAACATATTGAAAGTTTGCTGCTGGAATTTCCCTGGACAGCAGTTTAGAGACAATTTCATTTGCATTTTACGTTATTTAAACAATTTATTTTGCAAGTAAATATTTCATAGCCTTATATTATTCCGAGTTAGCTTCGTAACGAACTAAAGAACGTATACTAATGATTTTTCTATGCTTTATAATGAATTTTATAAGGTAAGGTATATAGTAAATTTCAGATTTGTCGTATCCGCTTTGCAACGACGTTTCATGTGTAAACTATAATATTTTCAAATGTGTAATATTATAAAATGCAGATTATAAACTAATTAAAGATAATAATAAGAAATATTACGACGATATATATTTTAAATGAAATGGATGCAAACGGGTATCACATAATCGTAAAATGATAAACTAACAAGTGCGGAACATATAACTAAGCAATATGAAATGTAACTATTCAATTTGATGCAGTATATGATAGTATAGTATGCAACAAGATAAGTTTTCATGACCTAGATCTGAAATGATATGAATGGATGCAAACGGAACATCGAAAAGTTATAAAACTAAATATGGGGTGCATGATTTTAAATACAGGTATTCCATTTGTTAAAATAGATGCGTCTAAAGTAATGTAGCATGTAATTAAGATTGGTTTGCATGCTCTAGATCTGAAATGCACTATACAAATGTAAACGGAACGTCGAAAGGCTGTAATATGAAACATGGGATGCTTGATTTAAAATACAGGTGTGATATTTATTTAAATAGGTATATAATGAGTTATATAGCATGTAGCAAGATTAACTTGCCTAGACGGAACAAGAACGGATGTGTACGGAACGTCCTTCGTCGGCGAAATGTCGCGACGCGCGCACGGTACACGGAACGGTTTCAAACAACGCACGAGGGTGATCACGCAAGTCAGGTACGTTCACTGTCAGCGACGAGCACGGCTCCGGCGGTGATCACCGGAATCAAGAAATAAGATCAAGAAAAAGAAAGAAGAAAGAAGAAGAAGAAGTAAGAAGAAGAGGCTATGTATTAAATAAGGAAAGAAAAATTAAATAAATAAAATATATATAAATATATATAGGCAGAGGAGAGAGAGAGAGAAAGGGGTTGTTAGTTTGTTAGGAAATTAGTTTAGATTCAAATTTAAAAAATCTTTTATTAGTTAACTAAATTTTAATTTGTATCAATTTATAAAATTAATATTATATAAATAAAATTTGATATTCTGGTAAATACAAATATAGTCCAAAACATGCCCGGGTCGGGTCTAAAATTCAGTTTTAAAATACGAAAAATATACATGTCGACCAAAATAAAAAAAATGAATGTCCGGATAACGAAAAATGCATACCCCCAAGAACGGATGCACGCATGTGCGCGTAGCCATCCAAACAAGTCTATTTCACTGAACGGGACGAGAACAAGATGCGCGGATGCTACCACAGGGCTAGGGGGTATCATGCAGGCCATGCAATGTATTTTTAAAATATTTTATGTGACTTAAAATGTTATATTGTAAAAATGCAAATGCCAGATAAAATGCCAGTATTCAAGATGTATAAATTAAAATGAAAGTGCACGAGTCCATGTAACAGGTCAGGATAAATCATAAACATGAATCAAGACTGGTTTCAAGCAAGCAGGTCGGGTAGGATGCAAATACAGATGTCAAATACACTATTCGCACCCAAAACACAGTAAATCGGGAAAATACCATAAATAAAGAATTACTTGAACTAGAACTGGTATAAATGAACTAGGGTGTTACATTATACCTAACTACAAAAAGAATTTCGTCCTCGAAATTCCCAAGACAAGAAAAGATAAACAATCAAGAATCTATAAGAATAAGTGAGGAAACTTCTGTCGAATCTCGTCTTCACGTTCCCAAGTCGATTCTCTATGCGAGCGATTTCCCCAAGAATCAAGTACGAGAGGGATAACCTTGTTCTTAAGAACCTTTTCCCTTCGATCCACAATCAACATCGGTCGTTCCTCAAAGGTTAAATCTTCTCGTACAGTCAGCTCCGAATGATCCAGCACGTGTGTTTCATCTCGAACATACCTACGGAGTTGAGATACATGAAACACGTCATGAACATTCGCCAAGGATTGCGGTAAAGCCAAACGATACGTCACTTCTCCAACACGCTCCAAAATCTCGAAAGGCCCAACGAATCGAGGACTAAGCTTTCCTCGACTTCTAAAACGAATCACCCCTCTAGTCGGTGATATCTTCAAGAATACCAAATCACCAACAGCGAACTCTAGAGGTCTTCTCGATGTATCAGCCCAACTCTTCTGCCGATCTTGAGCTGCCTTCATGTGGTTCCGGATAGTATTAACCTTCTCCACTGTTCGCACGATCAAATCCGGTCCCAACAATCTTCGTTCTCCAACATCGTCCCAACAACCAGGTGAACGGCACTTGCGACCATATAAAGCTTCGAATGGAGCCATCTGAATAGTCGCCCGAAAACTGTTGTTGTACGAGAACTCCACCAAGTGTAGATGATCCTCCCACGAACCCTTGAAGTCTAACATGCAAGCTCTCAATATATCTTCAAGAGTTTGGATCGTTCTCTCCGACTGGCCATCTGTTTGAGGATGATAAGCTGTGCTAAACTTTAATCGAGTCCCCAAATTTTCCTGTAAGCTCCTCCAGAAGTGTGATAAGAAACGGGTGTCACGGTTGGACACGATGCTCACCGGTACTCCATGCAATCTTACAATCTCCTGCATGTACTGTTCTGCCAATGCTTCCGTTGATTGACTAACTCGAAATGGTATGAAATGAGCTGCCTTGGTCAATCGATCAACAATCACCCAAACTGCATTGTTGCCCTTTGGACTCCGCGGTAAAGCCGTCACGGAATCCATGGTTATATGTTCCCACTTTCATTGAGGAATCGGAAGTGGTTGCAATAAACCAGCTACCCTTTGATGTTCATCCTTAACTTGCTGACACACCAAGCACTTCGCTACAAAACGGGCAATCTCCTTTTTCATGCCTTCCCACCAGAATGCTGTCTTAGATCGCGGTATATCTTCGTGCCTCCTGGATGTACGGAATACGTAGAACTGTGTGCCTCCTTCAAAACTTCTTCGCAAATATCTCCTTTTGGCACACACAAACGGCTACCATATCGCAACGAACCATCTTCATGAATTAACAAGTCCATTCGAAGTCCAGCTTCAACCTGTTCTCGAAACTTCTGCAATCTTGGGTCCTGCGACTGCGCTGCTTTAATATTATCGATCAATGACGACTGTACTTGCAGCTGCATCAACTGTCCCGAAGAATGCGGTAGCACGATCTCCAATCCGAATCTCCGAAAGTCTTCGATAAGTTCCTTCTGTGCAGTCAACATCCGAATTGCTGGCAACCGACTAAGCACATCCGGCACAACATTAACTTTCCCCGGATGGTACTTGAGATCAAGATCGTAGTCAGCAATCAGCTCCAACCATCTACGCTGCCTCATATTAAGCTCCTTCTGTGTGAACACATACTTCAGGCTTTTGTGATCGTTGAATACTTCGACCCTTTCGCGCAATAAGTAGTGTCTCCAAATCTTCAAAGCGAAAATCATAACTGCTAGCTCCAAATCATGAGTTGGGTAATTCTTCTCGTGGGTCTTCAACTGTCTCGATGCGTAAGCTATAATCTTCCCATGCTGCATCAAAACACATCCCAAACCTTTCCGAGATGCATCGCTGTGAATCACCAATCCTCCGGAACTGTCTGGTACGGTCAAAATAGGAGCGGTTATCAATCTCTACTTCAACGCCTCAAAAGCTGACGCACACTTATCTGTCCATACAAATGGTACTTCCTTGCACGTAAGCTTAGTCAACGACTCAGCCAAACGAGCAAAATGCTCCACGAACCTTCTGTAGTACCCGACAAGTCCAAGAAGCTTCTGATCTCTGCAACGTTCTTCGTCGGAATCAGCCAATCTTGAACTGCTGCAATCTTCTCAGGATCAATGACGATTTCATCCCCGGATACGACATGCCCCAAAACTTCACTTCTTCAAGCCAAAACTTGCACTTCCTCATCTTTGCATATAATCTTTCTTGTCTCAATGTCTGCAGTGCGATTTTCAAGTGTTCCGCATACTCTTCAATGCTCCTCGAGTAGACCAGAATATCATCGATGAACACCATTATAAACTGGTCCAAGAACGGTGAAAAGATTCGGTTCATCAAGTCCATAAATATCGTCGGTGCATTCGTGACTCCGAATGGCATCACTAAATACTTGTAATGTCCATACCGAGTTCAGAACGCAGTCTTGCAAATATCTTCTGATTTAACTCGGACCTAATGATATCCGGACCGCAAATCCAGCTTCGAGAATACCCTCGCGCCACTAAGCTGCTCGAACAATTCGCCAATGCGAGGGATCGGGTACTTGTTCTTAATAGTCACCCGGTTTAATTCTCGATAATCGATGCACATCCTCCTTGTGCCATCTTTCTTCTTTACTAGAAGAACTGGAGCTCCCCAAGGTGAATTGCTGCTACGAATTCAACCCTTCTCTAGCAATTCGGTAACCTGCATCTTTACTTCTTCCAACTCCACTGGTGCCATCGGATAGTATGCCTTTGAGATTGGCGCTGCACCAGGAACAAGATCGATCGCGAACTCCACATCTCGTTTTGGCGGTAAACCCGAGATATCCTCGAACACGTCCATGAACTCTCAAACTACAGCTGGCGCTTCCTCCTTATCAACTTCCATTGACGAAAGAACATTGCTTGTCGGCCTAGTCCTAAACTCGACTAGCCCGATAGAACTGCTACCTCCAGCAAAACAAACTCCGGATGTCCGGGAATCTGGAAAATCACTTTCTTTGCCCTACAATCAATGCGAGCGTGGAAAGCGAGACCATCAATTTCCAAGACAACTTCATAACTGCCGGTATCGGTCACCAAGAAATCTGCAAAACATAAACTGGTAAGCAATGAAACGGAGAGAACCAAGGTAACAGAACGACCATGAAACAAGGAAATGAAACAAGACCAGGACTCCAAGTTACTTAAATAGAGTACCGCATTGTAACCATGCTGCAGTTCATAGTTACAATCACATAACTCCGTTCAAGTCGCCCAAATCCTAGTATCAGAATCAAAGGAATAGGACGGAAGAAACGATAGGGAACCAAAAGAATTTCAACTCGAGATGCAAAGTTGTTTGCATATCGTCAGGACAGGGGTCAAGAGAAAGATATGATTCAAGAATCATGATAACAATATGGCAAGACATGTTCCTAATCACGGATTTTCTGATTCGTGTATTGGGTCTAATACCCAACTACAAAAGAATCAAACCCGATTAACCTAAATCCTATAGCTCTGATACCAAACAAACCCTGTCACGCCCCGCTTCCCAGAGTGCGCTAAGATAGGCACGTGACAGAGCTAACCATGCTACCTGTGGATAGGAAATATCCCTCCACAGTCACATTACGGCTGTAGAGATATCAAGAACAATAATAATAACTATCTAATACATGTCCATGAGCAAGAATAACGAGTCAAGAATAAAATAATGCGGAAGCAAAAGATCCAATACAAGAATAAACTGGAATGTACGTCCCATAATGCGGGCTCACATCAGAAATGAAAATGCATAAATAAAACCAAAATACTAACAGGTCCTCACTGCTCGGCCTGCTGACTGAAATACTCTTGCTCAGCCTGCAGCAAAGGTAAAGAATCTGGGCCATGCAAAACCCAGACGTCAGTGCGTCATAATATCAAGCAATAATATAAACAGGGGGTAGCAAGACATGCAGGTATGAGTATGAACGGTAAAACAGGTATAACAGTAACATAAATAAGGACAGCGACGGGTAAGGAATAGGTGATGTGCAGTAAGTAATCTAGACTGGTCTACTGGGTTAACTACTCTCACGTCTTGAAATCAATTTGATGAATCATCGATGTAACTCAATAGTATCCCATGCATGCCCGGGACCACGGTCAAGATTCTCGGGCTGAATCCGAGACATGCCGCTAGGCAGTAAATAGGTAACATGTACAGATGAATGATGTCAGCAGCATTATCCCGGAGCCGGCCTAGCCCGTAAAACTGATCAGTATAAGTATCGAATTGTCGAGTTACAAGTCAGGTTTCATCATTGATTTCCCCATACCCCCAAGTTATGTGTTCAAGTCAGGTATTGATAAATCTGGAGCTAATGCCAACACAGGATCAAGCAAGTACAGGTTTGTCTGAATAGACAACAGGAAATGTCCGTAGGGACAACAGGTCAAGATTGTTGGCATTAGTAACAAGATCAGGTAACAGGTCAAGCTGTGGTACATCAGGTCATGTCAGGTAGTGTACATGGATCCAATCATGTCAAGTAGTGCACATGTATCGAGTCATGTCAAGCAGTAGTGTATCAAGTCATGTCAGGGGGTGCACAAGTATCGAGTGTGTACTCATAATCAAACTGTAATAAGCATGGGTACACAAAAACAAGAATACCAATATAACAATAAAATGGAATAGTGTGATATGGTATGCAAATAGATATAAATTCAAAGATACGGATGCACAGTTATCAAGCATGGTGCACTAATACAATAGTAACATAAAATAATATGGTCTCGGTGTGCAACTAGATATGTAATAAACCGTACGGATACAGACGGATACTATAAAACTGTAAATCGGTAAAATTTGTTGAATATTAAAACACAAGTATTATTATTTATTAAATAGATATTGATATAATAATTTTAACATGGATAACATATTCAAACCGATTAATAACTATAAAAGTGGTATTGATTAACTATGCACAAGAAAGTTCCGTTCAGAAATTCAGCGTCACCCTGATTTGTAAAATAACTTAAAAATAACAAACGTTTTCCAAAAGGGACGTGTCTTATACCAAAACAAAAATAATTCAATAAGGTTTTCATTTTTATAAGTATAAGTATCTCAGGTTGTCCCTACAAAAAACTATGAACATTCGAAATTGAAAGTTTGCTGCTGGAATTTCCCTGGACAGCAGTTTAGAGACAATTTCATTTGCATTTTATGTTATTTAAACAATTTATTTTGCAAGTAAATATTTCATAGACTTATATTATTCCGAGTTAGCTTCGTAACGAACTAAAGAACGTATACTAATGATTTTTCTATGTTTTATAATGAATTTTATAAGGTAAGGTGTACAGTAAATTTCAGATTTGTCGTATCCGCTTTGCAACGACGTTTCATGTGTAAACTATAATATTTTCAAATGTGTAACATTATAAAATGCAGATTATAAACTAATTAAAGATAATAATAAGAAATATTACGACGATATATATTTTAAATGATATGGATGCAAACGGGTATCACATAATCGTAAAATGATAAACTAACAAGTGCGGAACATATAACTAAGCAATATGAAATGTAACTATTCAATTTGATGCAGTATATGATAGTATAGTATGCAACAAGATAAGTTTTCATGATCTAGATCTTAAATGATATGAATGGATGCAAACGGAACATCGAAAAGTTATAAAACTAAATATGGGGTGCATGATTTTAAATACAGGTATTCCATTTGTTAAAATAGATGCGTCTAAAGTAATGTAGCATGTAATTAAGATTGGTTTGCATGCTCTAGATCTGAAATGCACTATACAAATGTAAACGGAACGTCGAAAGGCTGTAATATGAAACATGGGATGCTTGATTTAAAATACAGGTGTGATATTTATTTAAATAAGTATATAATGTGTTATATAGCATGTAGCAAGATTAACTTGCCTAGACGGAACAAGAACGGATGTGTACGGAACGTCCTTCGTCGGAGAAATGTCGCGACGCACGCACGGTACACGGAACGGTTTCAAACAACGCACGAGGGTGATCACGCAAGTCAGGTACGTTCACTGTCAACGACGAGCACGGCTCCGGCGGTGATCACCGGAATCAAGAAACAAGTTCAAGAAAAAGAAAGAAGAAAGAAGAAGAAGAAGTAAGAAGAAGAGGCTATGTATTAAATAAGGAAAGAAAAATTAAATAAATAAAATATATATAAATATATATAGGCAGAGGAGAGAGAGAGAAAGGGGTTGTTAGTTTGTTAGGAAATTAGTTTAGATTCAAATTTAAAAAATCTTTTATTAGTTAACTAAATTTTAATTTGTATCAATTTATAAAATTAATATTATATAAATAAAATTTGATATTCTGGTAAATACAAATATAGTCCAAAACATACCCGGGTCGGGTCTAAAATTCAGTTTTAAAATACGAAAAATATACATGTCGACCAAAATAAAAAAAATGAATGTCCGGATAACGAAAAATGCATACCCCCAAGAACGGATGCACGCACGTGCGCGTAGCCATCCAAACAAGTCTGTTTCACTGAACGGGACGAGAACAAGATGCGCGGATGCTACCACGGGGCTAGTGGTATCATACATGCCATGCAATATATTTTTAAAATATTTTATGTGACTTAAAATGTTATATTGTAAAAATGCAAATGCCAGATAAAATGCCAGTATTCAAGATATATAAATTAAAATGAAAGTGCACGAGTCCATGTAACAGGTCAGGATAAATCATAAACATGAATCAAGACTGGTTTCAAGCAAGCACGTCGGGTATGATGCAAATACAGATGTCAAATACACTATTCGCACCCAAAACACAGTAAATCAGGAAAATACCATAAATAAAGAATTACTTGAACTAGAACTGGTATAAATGAACTAGGGTGTTACACTCATGGAGCATTCGATCTCGAAAGATTTTTAATACGATTTTTAAGAAAAACGAGATTTTCTAATTAATAATAAATTAATTCTTATAATTATATAAATATTATCAAACCACATATTTTCAATGTATAATAAAATTTCATGTTTTCTAAAAATTAAATGAATGACAAGTTTCACCAAAATACCACCAAATATCAATACAAGACAAGTATTTCACTAAAATATCATGAACTATTTGAAGCTAAGTTAATATTCACTATAATACTTCACATTCTTAAAATTCATAAATTATGGAAACCCTAAATATAATAAATAAATACTCGAGGTTTATTTTGTAAGTATTAAAAATATTTTTCATAAAACCCCCTCGAGTTATATAAAATTACAAGGACCTTAGTAAATATAGCTTTAAGCGGGATCAATTCTCTTGAGCCTCAGAGAGCTGAAGAAAGTGAGTGCTTGCCTATTTAAGGTAGAAAACTAAAACGGGGTTATCAATTGTAATTGTCTTGGAAAAAAACACAAATTCTGCCGTTCATGTGCAGCAGTTACCGATAACACCCAAACCTAATTCAGGATCAAAATTCTGTTTAAAGTGTCTGGCTCAAGTCCGAGTTTAAGTCTAATATGAATCCAATACAAATATGAATTCAATCCAAATATGAATCCAAATCTAACATTAATCCAACATGTATACTTGAACTTGAATACTAGAACAATATCAACATGCAAATATGACTTGACTTGACCGAACCATGACCATGACTATGACTTGACTGCATGACTACTTGACTACATGAATCCAACATGTATACTTGAATTTGAACCTGAATACCAGAACAATATCAACATGCAAACATGACTTGACTTGACCGAACCATGGCTATGACTTGACTTAACTACATAACTACTTGATACATCTTGAAACTGTTTACATGAACAACTTATATCCATGGTCTTGGCAAGTCTGATAACAAAAATCTATATAACATACGTTACGGGGTTTAACGGTGTAGACTGGTACGGAATGTGTTAAAAGTGGCACGATGATGGACACTAAAAGACACCTATATGAACATCCTGTGCCGTTGTCCCGTGGGTTTTGACGGGGCCTTTTACTTACATGTTACTATAGTCCATGGGATAGTTGGACTCCTATCGTATACACTGATACATTCTGTACCAAGGTACAAACAACTGCGTTAGTATAACAAACGTATACCTGTACAGATTACCAGTTCTCTTCTCTTTTCTTGTTCTATTCTACCCTTATCTTTGGGACTTACCGAGCGTTAGTTCGCTGACGATATTCCTGTTTCTTTCTTTTTTTGGAATATTCGTCAGGAGGACCCGACTCTCAGGAGACCGAGCCCAGCCAGGAGTACTTGGAGCAGATTAAGGCCCAGATAGACTTCTAGATTACTTGTACTTATTTCTTTTCTTTGTATGCCACTATTTAGGCATTGCTTTCAACATTGTATATTTCCTTTTCAAATCAGTTGTAATGTAAAGAAAGAATGTTAATAAAAGTAGTTGTTTATTTTACATCTCTTGTCATTCTTGTGCATTTTATTTATATTGCTTATTTACGCTTAACGTATTTATTTCTGAGTAAATATGTCGTGGCCCGCCACGTCTACTTCTCCGCCTACTGGGAAGCGGGGCATGACAGGTTTTGTTGGCGGCCCATGCAGGTCAGTTCTACATGGAATCCTAAGCAATATATCACAAGAATTATAAGAATCGGCAACTGAACATTCCTTACATTTTTAATCTCTTGAATCTATCCTAACTCTTCCTTTTCTTTCAAGGTTATGGATTTACCGAACAACACAAGTATGCACGTGAATGGCAACACCCCACCTCCTACTCTACCACCACCACCTACCGTTACCGCTCCTATCAGCGTGCGGTACTGCTTGAGGAGATAAAGAGCCTCTTGGAGGGTCAGCAGCAGCAGACTGCTATCCTCTTGCACCGCCCAGAGATTGAGGCACCTGGAGTTAAGCAATTCCGGGCATTGCACCCTAAGCACTTTTCTGGGAAAGAGATCCCACTAGAGGCAGAGGAATGGGATCAGTCCATTGAAGATGACCTGGCAGCAGCATAAGTACCAGAGGTTGCTTAGGTGAGAGTTGCGAAGCTGCAACCGACAGATAACGCCAGAGTCTGGTGGAAGGCTGAAGAAAGCCGACTCGCCCAACCGATCGAATGGAGAACTTTTCGCGATATGTTTGACGCGAAATATTTCCCCGAGACTGCCCATTTCGACATGGAACAGCAGTTCATCCACTTGTAGCAAGGTTCAATGTGGAACAAATATGTGGATGAATACGATTCTAAGTTTACCATGTTCAGCAGGTAAGATATATCTCAATATTCAATTTCTTGATATCACATACTACACTGCTAACACAAGACCGTAACAGGTTCGTGGCACACCTCATCCCGACTGCCGAGATCAGAGCACGAATATTTCATCGAGGGCTGAACCCGGAGATCCAAATTGCACTAGCTACAGGGGATTTCCCAACATATGATCTTGCTCTGAAATATGCCCGACGATATAAGGCAGTAGTGAAGAAGAAGGGCAGAACTCAGACTGCCGGCGTGTAGCGCCCTGCCACTCAGATGGCAGGAGGAGTCTCTTCCAGTCCAACTTTTGCACCCAGGAGACCGGGAGTACCATTTAACCGGTCCAGTCCAGACTTTTGCTTCTACTGCAAAAGGAATGGACATCTGGCGAAGGACTGCAGGCGTGCGAATGGCATGTGCTTAGTTTGTGGCGCATCCACTCACGCCATCGGAGCTTGCCCACATCGTCTCACCCTAGCTCCCGCACCCCGACCAGCGATCAATTTTCCGCAGTGGCCAGCTATTCAGGCTCCTGTTCCTCGCTTAGCTCTACCTGCTCCACCTCCATGTGGACCTCCGGCATAACCACCTCGTCAGTTCAATCAGGCCCAGAGGAACGTGCCTCAAGGGCAGAGGAACATGCCTCATGTTAGTGATATATGCTCTAGAGGCCATTATTGTATCATACCGGTTTGTATATTACATGTTGGAAGCTTGGAATATACACGGATATAGTAACAGTCTTGCTCGAAATGGTAGTATGCTGCCTGGTTTGTTTCTACCTCAATATGTGCATGTGTTTCTTTTAGCATATCGCTTATACATATTGGTAGAGCTCTTAGGATCTTTGCTTGATTACCAGCGTTATGATAGCAGTCACACTAGTGGGGGCTGGGTAGTCTATAAGCACATCCTTATACAGGTCCTTAGTCGTAGGATTATCGAGACGGGGCATCGATGCTCTAGAGTAGACTAGTGTATATGCTTCTCATCCTAGCAGGGGAGATGGTCTGTCCCACAGCCATTAGTACGCCGTACTGGAGATAGTATGCAGGTGCTCATTGGGTTATGAGTACACTGGATATGACTCGTAGGGAGCTGCTGGTGGGTATTATACCTATCGTTGGGTAGCAGTTCTCAGGTGACATGAGTACAGCTTAGTCCGTCGACTTGACACTGCTACTTCGCCTCGAGTATGTTTCCATTGTTCTTAGATTACTACCTTACCACAGCTCAAAGGAGTCGTGAAAATAGGTAGTAGTTGGGTGTAGTCTCGAAGCACTTGGAGGCAGTAGCGGTTAGATAGGATTCGTCTCTCCCGGTATTGGGGGTTGATATCGCGTTGTGTTCGGAAAGCCATTACACAAAGTTCTTGGCCAGGGCAAGCGAGATTTACTGGTAGGTACTCCAATAGTTTCTCAGGGTGTTTTGGGCTACACTCCGACACAACTTATTGCGCTATTAGGGGTCTGACGGTTACCGCCCCTAGGCCCGATATGCGATACTCTTAGACGAACAGACCGGACTGTACGGAGATTGTCACAGATAGGCTCAGTAGGAGTTCGGATGAGTTTGCTCATCGGCCTTATTATCGACAGATACCTAGGTAGCCGTTACGTGTAGCTAGTACCGCTGTCGTGCTTGTGGTTAAACCCACTGCCAGTGTGATGTCGAGTCTTTAGAGTCCCACACAGAGGGTTTCCCTGCATCGGGCAAAAGATGTAGAGGCTGTATGATTTTACGGCAGGGCTTCGATCACATACGTGTACTTGTGTACGTATGATGTTCGGGCGGATAATACTAGTAGTCTTTGGTTTAAGCTGGATCCTAGTATTATATTCTTGGATTATTTTCTTCTCTTTGTATTCGTATTTTTCGGAATACGGATACGGGTATGTATATACGGATGAGGGGCATTCTTATAATTTACCTCATTTTGTATTTAATCTTTTGATTAAAAGATAAATGAGGTGGAAGAAATGAGGTGGAGGATTTCATTAAATGAGGCATGGCTCTTAGGTGACTCATGGGGTGACTCATGAGGGTGACTCACTATGTGATATTTTGAAGCATACTGGATATTTTGTATTTGCATTATTGGATGCTTGATATTATCACAACTCTAGAGCCATCTTCATACTAATGTTCATTCTACACTCTCACTTCCTCAAGCTCCCCTTCTTCTTCCTCTAACCTTAAATGTCTCATGTGTTGAGAAACCTAGGGTATTTAGAGACAAAGTAATCTATCTACACGCTCTACATCATCTAGGACATCTAGTTTAGCGAATTAGGTGCCTTAGTTACCTCGGATTTGAGATTGGAGCTCGGACTATAGACTCTCGGGTGGATCGTCTTTGACTTGAGGAGACCGACGAGGAGGCCCGATCCGTATACGATCCGAGGAGCTTATGACGAGGAGGAGGACAGCAAGAATACCCGAAGGACATGATACTGTGAGGCATAACATTCTTTCCGAGTAGTTAACCTCATACAGTTTTGCTAGTTAGGGTTTAGTATTGATCCTGGAGTTCAAGTCGGTGTTGCGAAGCCCGTAAAAATCGTTTTTTGCGTATTCCGCCTCCCTGCGAACCCACGGGATGCGCGACATCGACTTACAGTGGTATCAGAGCCTACTAAACCTTAACTAACAGTTTAGACAACGTGTAAAACTACGAAACCGAAATAACTCCGAAACATCGAAACATAGATCCAAGTTTCTGTCGAATTTTTCAGAGGCTCTAATTTTTTTAAACAATTGCAGAGTGCTCCTTTGCTTGTGAGATGAACACAGAACAAAAACGAGTCAATTCCACCTCACCTTGGCTAGCCAAACATCCAAAATGACCGGCCTCACCGGTTTTGTTGTGTGGAATTGGGTTGAATTTTGTTATGTGTTCTTGTCACTTGGATTTAGGGTTTCAGGTGGTGTTTGATTTTGCTAAAATTGAATATACTGTTAATTCTCTGTTGTGGCAATACGGAGTATTTCGAAGTTGCGGTTTTAACGTCTTTTGACATGTTTCAATTGTTATATGTGTTCGTAAACTTCCGCTAATTGCTATATATCGGTTAGTTGGAGGTTGCACATATCTGTGATGTTGGTTTGTGGATATAGAATATTGGATCGTCATGGATGAATAGCCGGGGGATGTGAGAAGAGGGTTTTCTTTCTTTCATTCGATGTAAAATTGTAAAGTGATGTAATATTATTTTGTGAGGCACATCCGGGTTGAGGTTGTAGCCGCCATTGTATTATTTCTTTTATTGTTTTCTGCTCCTAGGATAGACCCAAGGTAGGGTGCACAAACTAACGGGTTCTTTAAGTGCCGAGTGGCATACTCATTTCACCGAAGGAGGCTGCTTCACTTCGGGAATTTGGCGGATAGTTTGCCGTACCCGTAGGGGTCTAGGGTGGGTTTGGCTATTCATCACGACCGTAGAATCCGTCTTTCGTTACAGGCATAAACGAAACGCGGAATTCCTAGCATATCCAATATGTTCATCTGTGATCTGGAATGCCTATTATTGCGTGATATATATATATATATATATATATATATATATATATATATATATATATTGTCACGGCCCGAAATTTGGGATGTGACCGGCACTTAGAGTGTATGACATCTAAAGATGTCGACACAATCTGAGTAAACCAAAAACCAAGATCAAAACCCTTTTGACGGAATTTATAAAATTTTAGTTTTTAAGTAAAAGGATGAGATAGTATGTCGAATGATTTTAAGAAATGAAATCTAACCCACTGATTTTGACATTTTAAAAGGTTCGACAACTCCCCCTGATTAATCATTAAATAAAAGCAAGTATAAAGTGTTTAAATAAGTTGCATCCCTAGTTGGGAGCAAAACAACGCCAAACGGCGGAATCAACACGCAATAATAATACGACACCTCAAGTAAAGAATTTCATGCATACATAAAGAAAGCATAAATTAACACAACTAGATGGTCTCACTCAAACGAATTTAAAACATATACAGACATATCTCGTTCTAAGTTAAATATATCTAATGGAGAAATACTAGATCCAATATACATATACCAAAATAGGAGGTTACTACATAGGTAACCCACCTAGCAAAAAGAGCGATAAAAGCTGACAAGTGGATCCGCACTACTGCTACGAGTCCACATGACTCCTGCAAGGAACTAAGGCACAATGGGGGTGAGTTGCCAACTCAGTGAATAAAACTATCATATATCGGCTGATAATGTAAGTATGACGAACTAGAACTAACAGCATAAAGATGAGTATAATGCATGATAACATGTTGAAGCATGAATACGTACTACTAAGTATATAAATCAAAACTGAAATCTCAACCATTATTTCCAATAAGATTCATTTTCCCGTGTCCAACATCGACACAAATCTTCTGTTTCCATCAGGCATCGTTCCCCGAACGATCTTGTCAATCGATAATATCGGTCGGTATCATCTAGATATCCGCCGTGTTTCACCACTATCTCCTGTATCGAGTATCCTCGCTAGGCTCCCCGCCTCAAATGCGGCTATCCTGTCCCTCGGTCTCGACCGGATCCACCATGAATCCGACTGTATAGCTCCCCCACTCAGTTCGGATAACATAAATATCCACAACCGTATAGCTCTCCCACTTGATTCGGAATAAAACCAAATCATAAAAACAATATCTCATGGTGGACATGTCACATCAATCATGAAGAATCACTGAATATACTATATAACACATAAAACTTTAAACCAGAATTCCGCATAATCCAATGCATCTGTTTTCATAATTAATAATACTTGAAATGAAGCATGATATATGTTCATAATAACATTGTTGCAATTTAACTATCATTATTGATGTTTAAGGTATGAAATGAATCATATGCGACAGAATAGGTACTAAGTGTATATGTGACATGTCAATATCGACGAGGTGTAGTGTAACATGTAGATATGTACACGTGCAACATGACTCGTCGATAATTTGTGTAGTGTTCTAGCAATGGTTAAACATGACAATATATATATATATATATATATATATATATATATATATATATATATATATATATATATATATATATATATATATATATATATATATATATGAATGCATATGGTGGAGTTGCTAAATTCAATTTTCATACACAAAGAAACAATTATAGCCACACTTAAATCTACGGGCGTATTACGCCATCCATACAAAATCCCCCGGTAGATGTTTAGTCTACTCACCGGAATATATCGAATCTACTCAGATATCATCAATCTCTTTCCTTTCCTTGCGGCCTCCGAAGTTTCTGTATTCGAATCTAACATTGAAATTAACTTCGTATAAGAAACAGCTAAACTTCGATACGACGAAAATGTGAAAATACAAGATTTACATACTATACAAGCTACGAGTAACAATTGTGAACTTTCTAAGACTTATCTGATCTGGTTTAACCCTTTACTGTTCACAACAGAAAACGCAGAATCGTGACATAAACTATCCGTATCGTATTTAGAAGTTTTAACCCCAAAACAGATATTTGTTTCCAGATTTTATATATTGAATAATTAACATAAACTAACAATACCATATATCCTAACACTTATACAGAGAGCTACCCTAAAACTTTCAACACCCAATTCCCACACAAAACCGGCGAACTCGGATATTCAATGAATGTCGCCGGCCAAAATCCGAGGAAATGGGTTCGTCTTCCTAGGGTTTATTCTAGGTCCAAATTACAAGATGAAGGCACTGTTTGATTTTGTTAATTAGCATCTAAACTATATCTGATTCAAAATAGAGCTTAATTTTTAATAAAATATGATATTTCCGATATCATGTTTCTATACTAAAACATATTAAACTAAACATCTGCAGAGTTAAAGATTATACCTGCAGAAAGATCACTGAAACAACTCCTTCAAAGATACATAAGAATTGAAAATCCTAGCTTGAGGGTTGGTGTAAGGATTCCTATGACTTAGCTTCTTTCTATCTTCTCTGTTTTTCTTTAGTGAGTGTTGAGATTTTCCTTTTCTCTTAAGCTAATTAACTTGTTTCAAAAAGATATATGAACTGAACAAATTTTGAAGAGATAAGAAGAATGAGTGATGAGTTGTAGGAGGAGGTGTCACCTAGAAAGAGTGTGGTATATCCATGCAAGTAGGCGGTGTAAGCATGAAAGAGGGTGGTATTTTCATGCAAGTAGGAGGTGTATGAGCATGAAGTGTTCATGCAAGCATGAAGTGTCATCTAGGTTATGATATTCCAAGGGTTTAATTTAACCTTAAACATGACCCTAGCCTTTTTTACACATAAACCCTCACAACATTTCCAATTTCCAAAATTAATTAAACTTTCCTTAAAACCCCTCACACTATATCATACTACATAATGAAGCTAAATTTTTCACTAAAACTCTTCTTAATAACTAATGTTACAAACTAATTATTTAAATTAATTAGTTCCATACACTACTTAAGAAATGTCCAATTTTGTTTCAATAAAATTTTAAATTAACATTTTTAATTAATTAACTAAATTAATTTATTATCTAAAATATTTCAAAATGTTATAATATCCCCCCTTAAGAAAATTCGGTCCCCAAATTTAAAACTTAACTACACGTACCTTCAAAAAGATGTGGGAATTTCTTCCGCATTGCATCCTCGGCCTCCCAAGTGACCTCCTCGCTATTTGGTCCTTGCCAAAGAACCTTTATAGACGGAAGTACTCTTGATCTCAGTTTCTTTGCCTGCCGGTCTAAAATAGCTACTGGCTGCACAATGTAGGATAAATCCTGCTCAAGCTGTAAGGTCTGATGCTGGATCGCGTGAGAGGGATCGTGAAGATACTTGCGAATTATAGACACATGGCATACCGGATGCACATCAGGAAAACTCGGTGGAAGTGTTAAACGATAAGCTACAGCACCCACTCTCTCCAGAATCTCAGAGGGTCCGACATATCTGGGACCGAGCTTCCCCTTTTTCCCGAAACGCATCACACCCTTCATCGGAGATACACGAAGGAACACATGATCTCCCACATCAAACTCGAGTCTACGATGACGTCGATCAGCATATGATTTCTGTCTGCACTGGGCCGCTCTCATCCTGTCCTGTATCAACTGGATCTTTTCTGTAGTTTCCTGTACTATCTGCAGTCCCAAAATGCTACTCTCGCCGAGTTCTGTCCAGCAAACGGGCGATCGACACTTTCTCCCATACAAAGCTTCGAAGGGTGACATCTGGATCGTCTCCTAAAAACTGTTATTGTAGGAGAATTCTATCAAAGGTAAGTGACGATCCCAACTGCCACCAAAATCAAGACTACAGGCTCGAAGCATATTCTCAAGAGTTTGTATAGTCCGCTCTGACCGACCGTCAGTCTGCGGGTGGAAAGCTGTACTAAAACTCAATCGGGTGCCTGGAGCCTCTTGAAGTTTCTGCCATAGTCAGCTGGTGAACTGTGCACCCCTATCGAACACTATGCACGTTAGAACTCCATGTAATCGCACAATCTCGTCAATGTAGATATGGGCATACTGCGCATATCCATAAGTCGTCTTCACCGGAAGAAAGTGAGCTGTCTTTGTCAATTGATCCACAATCACCCAGATGGAATCATACCCTCTGCTAGTCCTGGGTAGTCCCACAATAAAATTCATGGAGATCTGCTCCTATTTCCACTCCGGAATGGGTAACCGCTGCAACTCTCCTGCCGGCCTCTGGTGCTCGGCCTTGACTTGCTGACAAGTCAAGCATCTCGAAATATACTCCGTGGCATCCCTTTTCATTCCTTCCTACCAATAGACATCTTTCAAGTCATGATACATCTTGGTGGAACCAGGATGAACACTATATGCTGACCGATGGGCCTCCTCTAAGATATCACGTCTCAGTCCCTCTGAATCCGGCACACAAAGACGAGTCCCAAATCGTAATACTCCTGTTCACCGCCGAAAATCGGGAAGACATGCGTCTTGCCTGAATTTAGGGGCAGATGCTAATTGGTGCTATCCGTCCACCTCTCCGAAGATGCCGAGTTGATTTATGGCACCATGTATCGAAGGTTTAAACGGATGCGGCCGATGTAGCAGACTTCGTTAGATTCCCCCTCGTTTGAGAGGTTTTTGATTGTGGGGATGCTCTTCCTTGCAGGCGCAAGCCCCTGCAGTTAATTACGCTACCGCATCACGGTAACCACTTTCTCATTCTCCAGATGGTCACTTCGTGTCGTGTGTGTTTGTTTTGTTTTTGGTTGCCCGTGGATTGTATACGGAGACTAATTTATGTTGTCGCCTGTAGGGCGTGGATTAGTCCAAATTCGTATCTTCTTAGATTTGGGTTTGGGGGTTGGTTTAAGGATACGTTAGTCTCATTTGAGACTAAGATCAACTTAAACGTTTGTTAAGGATACGTTAGTCTAATTTTAGACTAAGATCAACTTAACGGGATCATTTAGATCAACAAGAGAGCATTTGGGCTCAATTGTTTAGTTTAGGGACATTACGGTCGATTACCAGTTTAAGGACATGGTGGTCCAATGTTAGTTTAAAGATATCACGGTCAAGGTTAAGGACATCATAGTCCGTGAGTTTAAAGACCTCACAGTCAAGGTTAAGGATATCATAGTCCGTGAGTTTAAAGACCTCACAGTCAAGGTTAAGGACATCATAGTCTGTGAAATGTGTGGTTGTCGGGAACCGTCACCTCTCTGAAGACGTTGAAGGATTACAACGACAAATATCAGAGGAGTGAAGAGATGTACCCTTGAACCAAAGTTGATTTGGGAATCTGTAGTCCCATTTTGAACTAAGATCAATTAATTAGATTATGAGCACATTGGCTCAGTTAAATATGAATTGAGGACTTATAGTCAACTTGGGCTAAGTCCAATTAGATTAGAAATATTGGCCCTTTATTGGACCATTAGACATTTGTCTGGGTTCAGCCCCTCATCACTTAGCAATGCTAAACAGGAGTTTGAGGGCTCTGATAACATTTTGGTCTTTGGCTGAGCATTAAACATTGTAGCTCTGGATTTTAAAGTTTATTTGAAGGGGATATTTGCCTCTGGAAAACTTAGCCAATTTGGGCTAAACTGGCTTTAAAATAGTGTTAAACACTAGAGGACATCTAGCGGTCACGTGTCCTCACGTGAGGCACTAAAAAAATAGTGTTAAACACTAAGACTGAAGCGCTCACATGGGGTCACGTGATGCGCCTGAAGATTGGGCCTTGCTTCTGTTATTTTATTCCCATAATATAAGTGTTAAACACTTGGCCTTTATGACCATCACGTGTGGGCACGTGATGGGTATCCATGATTTGGATATTGAAGTGGTTATTAGGGGTCACGTGGGAGCACGTGATATACCAAAAGAGAAACTATCCTGGCTCTATTCCCCTTTGTTCTGAGGAGCTTTTTAAGGATCACGTGGGAGCATGTGATATACCCCAAAAGAGAAACTGTCTTTATTGTTTTTAAGGGTTCCCTTTTAAATAAGTGTTGAACATTTGATTTTTGCGGCCATCACGTGTGGGTACGTGATAGGTATCCGTGGATTGGATATTAAAAGTATTTGTTAGGGGTCACGTGGGAACACGTGAGGGCGTCCATAATCAGTACTGCCTTTGGCTTTGTTCTCTTTTATTTTGAGGGTCATGTGGGAGCACGTGAGGCATTGCCTCTGGGCTTTTCTCCTTCTCATTTTGAGGGATCTGTTTTAGGGGTCACGTGGGGGCACGTGACCCAGCCTTGTTCTTTCCTTTCTGATCATGGAGGATGAGGGGTCACGTGTCACCACGTGACCAAGTTCTGTTTGTTCTTCTCTGCTCAATGAGAATGGGGGTCATGTGTTACCACGTGATCAAGCTCTTTACGTGCATGGAGATCTTTCAAGTATCTTTATTTTAAGAATTAAATTCTTTGTAGGGTTAAACCCTAATTATGTTTTAGAGGAATTAAATTCCTATGTAAGTAGAAGAATTAAATTCTTATGTAGGGTTAAACCCTAGTTTCATTTTGAGAAATTGAATTCCTATGAATTTGGGAGAATTGAATTCTCATGTAGGGTTAAACCCTAGTTCTGTTTTGAGGAATTAAATTCCTGTGAATTTGGGAGTATTGAATTCTCATGTAGGGTTAAACTCTAGTTCTGTTTTAAGGAATTAAATTCTTATGAATTTGTGAGAATTAAATTCTCTAAACTCAGTTCTCCCTCTAAGTTTTGGATATGCATGGCAGAATCTCCCCGATGAGAATTAAATTCTCAACCTGTGGGGAGATCTGCTTCTGCAGATCTTCAACCAGAGGAAGAACTAAGTTCTTATTCAGAAGAGTTAAACTCTTAAATTTGAGAATTAAATTCTCTTTTATTTTATGGAGCTTAGATCTCTTTCCACTTCTCACCTAGGGTTTCTTTTCTCTTTTTAAGAAATCTTCTTTTCTCTCTTGAGAATTAAATTCTCCTCTCTTTTTTTCTCTCTGTTGTTGTTTTTCTCTCAAAAATCCAAGATCCCTTCTCTTTTCTTCTTGGCTCCTATTTATAGGAGAAAGAAAAGAATCAATTTGTTTAGTGAATTTTTCATTGAAAGATTTTGGTTGTTTTTGTAACCAACATGATCTTTTAGATCACTTAGTGAATTTTGTTCACCATTGGATTTTTAATCCAAAAGATATTTTATCTGTTATTCTTGGTGAATTTTAGGAAAATCTTTCCTTGTATAAAATCTTTCCATAAATTGGTGATTTTTAATTACCATTGGATTTTTAATCCAACGGTGCTCCATTTTACAGAACACCATCCTTTTTGTTTGTAAAGATTTAAAGAAATATTTTTCCAGTTAGGGTTTTTGATTTCCCTTAATTAGAATTTAATTCTATTAATTCAGAGATTTTAGGATCCCATCACATGTTGACACGTGACCCCCTCGATAAAGCATTTAACCAGAATTTAATTCTGTTGTTTCAAAGAACTCAGGAATTATCACGTGTCAACACATGACCCTTAGTCACGTGTGGGCAAGTGATGCCCCATTAAGATTTTTCCTGTTGTTTTATTATACTTTTTAACTTTATTTAATGAGTTTAGAGGCCTATCACGTATTGGCACGTGACCCCATTGTTTAGAATTTAATTCTTATTATTTCAGAGGGTTTAAGAGCCCATCACGTGTTGGCACGTGACCCCACTGATTAATTATTTAATTAGAATTTAATTCTATTAATTCAGAGAGCTTAGGAACTCATCACGTGTCTGCACGTGACCTTTGGTCCCGTGTGGACACGTGATCCCCCATTGGGGTATTCATGATTGTTTTATTACACTTTTAATTTTCATCAGTGGGTTTTCAAAGGCCTATCACGTGATGGCACGTGACCCCGTTTAATTATTTATTTTATTCAGTGCCTACAGGCTTTGCCTGTAAATGGTCATGTATGGGCACGTGATGCCCAGTCACGTGTGGGCATGTGATGCCCGGTCACGTGTGGGCACGTGATGTCTCATAACTTTTGATCCCGGATGAATTATGATGCCCATAATATATCAAAGCGAAGGTTTTTTCGAGACTCTTTCAGTACCATCAGAATTTAGCTGTTTCTCATTCGGGAGTTTGTCAAAATACAGCTCGGAAAATACTGGTTCGCACTTTCTTCCTTAGATTAGACGTGCGTAGCACATTTGCTCATAACTTTTGATCCCGGATGAATTATGAGGCCCATAATATATCAAATCGAAGGATTTTTTGAGACGCTTTCGATACCATCAGAATTTAGCTGGTTCTCATTCGGAAGTTTGTCAAAATACTGTCCGGAAAATACTGGTTTGCATTTTCTTAAGCGTATCGCTGCCATTTGACACCTTAGGCTATTTTGCGCAGAAATTTTTGGCGGGAACAAATGCCCCCCACTATTTTGCCCACGTAAGTATGTACATGGGTGAAGTAGTGCAAAGTAATGTGTGACCGTAAAATTGAGGGCTTAGGGGACAAGTTTTGGAGTCCTTGTAGCCTAAGACTTTCCAACTTTATGAGCTGTGAGGGTCTCATAAAGGTTTTTCTCCCTACGAGTCGAGAGGATCCCGTAGGTGTATTTTCTCCCTAGAAATCGTGAGGATTTCTAAGTGTTCATCGCCTCCGTAAGTCATAAGGATCTCACTCGGGTATTTTCCTTACGAATCGTGAGGACCCGTAAGTAGCTTCTTTATTTTATTGGCGAATGTGGCTTTGGAAAATGTGGCCCGCAGATAGTCCATGTTGACCTCCTTGTAGAGCAGCGATGGCTTAGGAGACTGGGTTAGGATCTGCCACCTAAGACTTTTCAATTTTATGAGCGGTGAGGATCTCATAAAGGTTTTTTCTCTCTACAGGTCGAGAGGATCCCGTAGCTGTATTTTCTCCTTAGGGGTCGTGAGGACTCCTAAGTGCGTTTTCTCTTGAGAGTCGTAAGGATCTCACAAGAGAATTTTCTCTCTTACAAGTCGAGATGACTCATAAGTGATTGTTTCCCTCCTTGTCGATATTTGACTTCGGGAAATGTGGCCCATAGATAGTCCATCTTGATCTCTTTGTGTTAGTTGTATGTATGTCCTAGAGGCCAGTATTGTACAGATTATGTATATTATATTGGATGCTTGGACATATATAGAGATGACTTTCTTGCTCGACATGATAGTATGCTATCTGGTTGCTCTTTATCTTAACATGTATACTGGTCTCTTTATACTGTCTTATAGTTACATGTTGGTAAAGCCCTTAGGATTTGTACTTGACTACCTGGACTATGATGCAGATCATACTAGTGGGGACATGGTAGTCCATAAGTACATCCTTCAAGGTCCCTAGTCGTGGGTGTATCGAGACGGGGCATCGATATACCAGAGTAGACTAGCGTATACGCTTCTCGACCCATGTGATGGGCGATGGATGATCCCATATCCATTGGTGTTTGACATCAGAGATGGTATACGGGTGCTCAGTAGAGACTGGGTACACTGGACGGACTCGCCGAGAACTCCCAGATGGTATTATACCTCACGTCAGATGGCAGTTCTCAGGTGACACTTGTGCAGGTTAGTCTGTAGACCCGAGATCGTCATAGAGTCTTGTGTGATTCCCACTGTGCTTTGATCTCCACCTTACCACGTCCATGAGGGCGTGCAAAACGGTGGTCTTTAGGCACAGTCCCGAGTCACATGGAGGCAATGAGCGATAGGAGGGGTTTCGTCTCTCCCGGTATTGGGGGTTGATGTTGCGCAGTGCTCGATTGGCCGTAGCAGGGAAGTCCCTGGCCAGGGCTGATCAGAGATTTGCTGGTAAGTGTTACCAGTAGTTTCTCGACCCGTTATGAGCCTCACATCAGCACGACTTATCGGGTTATTGGGGTCTGACGTTTACCACCCCTAGACTTGATATGCGACATATCAGACGAAGAGACTGGACTGTACGGTAAGTGTTACTGGTCGGATTCGCAGGAGTGTGAGCGGGCTAGCTCGTCGATCTTCTGATCGCTCAATACCCGGGTGGCCGTTACGTTTAGCAGACCGCTTGCGGCTTGTGGGTGCTTGATATGATCATCATCTGCTACCGGCGTATTGACGAGTCTTTAGAGTCCTACACAGAGGTTTCCTGGTTCAAGCGAAACGAAATAGGAGCGCATATGAGATATGTGCAGGACCGAGAATAATGCGTGTATGTGATACCGCATTTCATTCTCGCGATAAATGTTTCGATTGGTTATATTTGATATGACCTAGTTATCGAATCATTGATTCGATAAATCGATACATTGAATACTAGTCGGTTATGTGCGACATGACCGGATCATTGAATCAAATGTTGATTTAATGATTTAATGTATAATTATATATTTGATATATTACTTTGCATTAACTAGTATTGGTTCACTTTATACGGATTTTCTCACTTGATGCACATAGTATATGTGATATGCTTTTGTGCACTTTTTTGTATCATGTTTGATGATACTTGATCATTTAGTTAAGTATATAGAATTAATCCATGGTTAATTTGATAATTAGGGTTTTGCATATTCATTTATTTATTTATTTGGAAAAGATAAAGATAAGAATGGTGGCTTTCTTTGTCATTAGTTGAAGCTTCATGAAGCCTTGACTTTTGTAACCATCCTTATCTTCATGCTTAACCCTAACCCATCCAAGTGACCATGGTTAATTCTCTACACTTAACCCTAGTTTAAGTTATGATAAGTATTTATTTTGTATTTCTTTTTAATAGAACTTATCATAACTATCTTCTTCTTCTTCTTCAAGCTTGCTACTTTAATGGCAACTTGAGCAAAAGTGAGTAAAATCCAATTCCAAAGAGAACCCACCTCCTATTTCTTCACCCTCTACCTCTTGCCAAGTTGTTTTGGGTGTTTACTTCACAAGTTTCACAAGTTTGTGAAGTCGGAGCTTGAACTTGCGATGCCTCGAGGTAGATCGTCTTTGACACAAAGCCGACGACCTAGCTTGCCCGTTTCTCCGATGAAGCCAAAGTTCGAGTTTGGGAATCGAGATGGACAGCGAGAGGATGCCTTCGTGGAGCCAAGGAAGAGGATTACCGGATCTACAAAGGTTGTAGCATCTAACCTATAGTTAATTTGTTAACTAGTTTTATATTTCGCCTAGACATCTAGCAACGATCCGTTAACTAGGCTTTCTCGGCACCATAATTTTTAAATTTGGCATGTTCGATGCCTTGTGAGACTTCATTAGGATGCCTAGGAACCCTACAGTGGTATCAGAGCCTAGCTAGAGCCTTAGGCGAAGTCTAGACGGAGTTTGAAGTCCGGACGAACCCGAAACCCATATACCCATGAGCTCTCTGGAAATTTTCTAAAATCTGGGATTTTTTAATATTAAAAATGTCTAAAAAATTCAGTAAAGAATTATAAGAATTACGATGCAAAATATTTCACATGAACAGTTCCTTAAGCCGCGGAACCGCGGCAGAAGCATGCCTTCTGCCGCTGTTCCGCGCTCAAAAGGTGACGTCATCCATACTTAATTGCACAGTAATTCCTGATAAATTCTACTGAGTTTTCTGGGTATTTTTAAATTGACTCTAAGATTGAGTGCTCTGGGGTTATATTGGGAATCGACGATTCGATCGGAATATCAAACTTTGTCTAAGTGTTTTTCCAGATAACTGTAGAATATGTTAAAAAGTTCGACCGGATATAAATACCCAAGTTTTCCCCTGCCGGAATAATTCCAAGTGTTGGATTTTTCTGTGGTTAAAAGACATTCTGAGGTGTGCAAGTAACGCGATGGTCCCTCTAGAAGACAACAAACCTTAACTCGATTATGTGACCGTCTTGAACTGCCCTTTGAACCTTCGGGTTTGGGGCAGTACGGCGTGCCACGTGTGAGGCGTTGGCTTGACCCTTCTACGGCTGGACCGTTGGTACTGAGGTATGAAGTGAATGTCTTTGAACCTATTTCATGTGTTGATCGGTGTCGGGAAAACTGGGTGTTCGAATGTTCGATCGGAAAGTTTAATATATTCTATTTGTCCGGAATTGGATACAATAATTGGAATTCACAAGTAGTTATGAGATAACTGAATGAATGTTATAAATCTAGCAATTTAGTCCCATATGATATTGAAAAGAGTTTTCGATAATGAGACTAAAATGCGGGATTTATATCTATTAGGCATGCGATGTCTAAAGAGGTTGCGGATTCCAATTGTTGTAGTTTTACACTTTCTTTTCTGTGACCGTAAGTGTAGTATGTTCATATCGCCGGTTTCGTTGCTATACGTCAACGACAATTGGGGTATGCATACTTACTTACGTTGATGACATGTGATGTTGTGTGTTGCTGGATATGTTATATTGGATCGTCGTGTTCGAATAGCCGGGGGTTTTTATGTGAGATGAGTGTTTTTCATTTTCATTCATGTAAAAACTTGTATGTAATATTCTTTTATTTGGGGCACTTCCAGGTAGCGGAAGCTGTCACCCTTTGTATATTATTTGCTTTTCCGCATTAGGATAGACCCAAGGAGGGGAGCACAAGTAACCGGGTTCTGGGGTCCAGTGGGAGACCAACTCGAGGAGTCGAGTCCGGGTCTCCTAACCCTAGAATTGGCAGGGTTGCTTGCCGCTCTCGTAGGGGTCTAAGGGTGTGGGATTGGCTATTCATCACGACCGTGGAATCCGTGTTTTATACTGGCTCGTATTGAAAACACGGACGTCCTAGTATACCCAATATTTCATATGTTTATTCTGCTGCGATATCTGTGATGAGATCATGTGATGTTTCTGTGATGGATATAGTATATAGTATATATGATATATTATATAGATGTTACTTATGTTTTACACCCGCGCTAGCCCTGCCCTGCTCTGTCGTTAGTTACCTAACCTAACGGTGCACGAGGGGACATCGAGGCGAATGCGGATGGCATAAGTGTACGTCATATCTATCTGTGATGTTTAGGTATTTAAATGATGGGACTTCATTAATATGATTAATGAAAGAAAAGAAACCTAAGATGTTGTAGAATCAGATTTTAAATAAAACAGGTAGCTACAGTTCTTGCTTTGCATAGCGGTATATATGATATACCCCGCACCTTATTCGATGAGGAAAGGACCGAGATCCCTTCACTGGGAGTGACTCCTTTAGCAATAACTGGCAGATGCTACACACTCGGTTTGTTTTTGATTGCTTTTATAGTTTCTGCTTTGCACAGTGATATATATGATATATCCCGCACCTCATTCGACGAGGAAAGGGCCGACGATCCCTTCACCGGGAGTGACCCCTTTAGCAAAACTGGAAAAGCCTCAAAATCACTCCATTTCAAAACTTCATTTGATTCTACAACGATATCGAGTTCATTACGCAATAGGTTTTCAGAAAAACCTGACGTAGCCCTCCGTCATTTCAGATAAAGACTATTTAGTATTCGTGCTGCGTTTGTTGACCTCTGTCAAGGCGTAGTGTGCGGTAGCTAACTAGTAATTATCTGCAAAGCATGTGATGTGATTGGATTAGGGTAGTCGTGCGACCTTGTTGACCTCTGTCAAGGGTCGTGCGGGTGGGTATGATTCAATCAAGAAATGACGGGTTGAACTTGACTAGTGCACTATGATTTGTTGACCTCTGTCAAGGTCATGGTACACTAGGGGCAAAATATTATCGGGAATTTCAAGTGTTGAAATTTGCAATGAGATTGCATACCTTCTATGAGATAGTTGGATCCCGATACCCACTGCGAGTAAGAGTTACTCCTGGGAGAGTTTTACACATTGCAATTAGCTGATCAAGTAGGTGTCTAGAAAGGTGTCAACGGGGTTACGTCTCTGGGAAAACGAGGTTTACAGTAATTAGGTTCGTGCGAAAGCACGGGGGACCTCCCTCAAAGTACCGACACTGGCCTGGCTGAAAGATTGGCGAACTTGTAGTGTGTAATTAATCCCGGCTAGTCTTTCCTTTTAGGGTTTGGAGGAAGATTTGATAAAAAGCAGTGGGAGCCATCCTGATTAGATAAGATAATAACCAATCTGATCTTGCACGAGCATACGCTAAAGTGTTTTCTTCTCTCTCTCTCCAGGTAGCGACCATTTCATGCCCTAATGAAGATAATAATATGGATGTATTGACCGAACCCGCATGTTATACTGTGCTGGGGAACGTTGGTTCCGTTCTTTCCTATAAGAGTTATAGGAATGAACAGGATATAGGGGAATACCAGGATTCCCATGCCACCCGAATGAAGAAAGTACATGTTGATGCATTTTCTTCGGGTGTATTCGTTACTGAGAACTGTTTCTCCATTTGCTCTACGTCCTGGGTATTAAATACCGGGTCAGGATCCCATATATGTAATCAGTTACATGGGCTTAGGAAAGGTAGAGAACTTGGAGAAGGTGATAAAGACATTAGAGTTGGAAATGGTGCAATTGTTGCAGCTAAGACTGTCGGGGAATATCACCTTGTATTACCAACTGGTAATACATTGGTTCTGAACGAATGCTATTACATGCCGAACCTGATATGCAACATTATATCGGTTTCTTTATTAAGCAAAGAAGGATATAATTTTGTATTACAGGACAATGTTATGAACATTTTCCGTAACCAAAAGTTGGTTGGATCAGGCACGTTATGCAATGGCATTTATGTTCTAAATCAATCAACAGTTCTGAGCATAACAAACACACACAAAAGGAAGAGTTCAGAACTGAACGAATCCTTCTTGTGGCATTGTAGACTGGGTCACATCAATGTGACACGACTAGCTAAGTTGTATAAAGATGGATATTTAAATCCGTTTGAATTTTCATCTTATGACACTTGCCAGTCATGTCTCAAAGGCAAGATGACCAAAACTCCGTTTACGGGACACGGAGAAAGAGTTACCGAACTCTTGGGACTAGTACATAGTGATGTATGCGGTCCAATGTCTACACATGCCAGGGATGGTTCTTCGTACTTTATTACATTCACTGACGATCTCTCAAGATACGGACATGTGTACTTGATAAGACACAAGTCTGAAGCTTTTGAGAAATTTAGAGAATATAAACAAGAAGTCGAGAAACAAACCGGAAAAAGTATTAAAATCCTTTGATCTGATCGAGGAGGTGAATACTTGAGCAATGAATTCCTGGACTTCCTAAAAGAGAATGGGATTCTCTCTCAGCTGACTCCTCCATATACACCACAGCACAACGGTGTATCGGAGCAGAGAAATCGCACCCTATTAGATATGGTGCGCTCTATGATGAGTACAGCTGAGTTACCTATTTCCTTCTGGGGGTATGCACTTGAGACAGCGGCATACCTATTGAATCAAGTTCCATCTAAATCTGTACCTACCACACCATATGAGATATGGAGTGGGAAGAGACCATGTCTTAAACGAGTTAAGATATGGGGTTGTCTGGCTTATGTCAAAAGGCAAAATCCAGACAAACTCGAGGCACGGTCAGTTTTATGTAAGTTTGTGGGATATCCTAAACATTCAAATGGATATTATTTCTACCACACTGAACAACAAAAGGTGTTTATTGCTCAACATGCCACCTTTTTAGAAAAGGAATTTCTTGCAAAAGAGATTAGTGGCTCTGAGGTAGAACTGGAAGAAGTTCCAGAAACACAAACTATAACTGAAGATTTAGTGGAACCAGAAGATTCGGTAGTACCCGACGAACCTCAGCCTCTCCGCCGATCTGGTAGGGTTTCTCGTCCACCTGAGAGATACTACGGTTTTCTCATTGATGGTGGAAGCGAGGATTGCATCATGGAGGATGATGACCCAACTAGCTTCGAGCAGGCCATCACGAGTGGTGACTCTGTGAGATGGCTGGATGCAATGCGGTCCGAGATGGAATCCATGTACACCAACAAAGTATGGACTTTGGAAGTTGCTCCTGAAGGGGTAAAACCCATTGGGAGAAAGTGGATCTTTAAGAAGAAACTTGGTGTAGATGGGAAAGTGGAGACTTTCAAAGCTAGACTTGTAGCAAAGGGTTTTCGTCAAAGACCAGGTGTGGACTATGACGAGACCTTTTCTCCAGTGGCTATGCTTAAATCCATCCGGATCATGCTTGCCATCGCTGCTTACCAGGATTACGAAATCTGGCAAATGGATGTTAAGACCGCCTTTCTAAACGGTGATTTAGAAGAGTGCGTGTACATGACTCAGCCAGAGGGCTTCATAGACAGTGGGAGCAGCGGGAAGGTGTGCAAGCTGCTTAAATCCATTTATGGATTAAAGCAAGCATCGCGGAGTTGGAACATCTGCTTTGACGTCGTTATCAAAGAGTTTGATTTCGTCAAAAATCCAGATGAACCTTGTATCTACAAGAAGGTGGCAGAGAGTAAGGTTGTCTTCCTCGTATTGTACGTGGACGGCATACTCTTGATAGGAAATGATATTCCTATGCTGCAATCGGTCAAGCTCTTCTTATCACAAAGATTCTCGATGAAAGATCTTGGTGATGCCTCCTGCATATTGGGAATCAGGATCTATATAGATAGATCCAAACGGATACTGGGATTGTCCCAATCCAGGTACATTGACACCATACTAAAGAGGTTTAGTATGGAAGAGTCCAAGTGTGGGAACTTGCCCACGATCTCTGGAGTCACTCTCTCCAAAGAGATGTCTCCCAAGACTGATTTGGAGAGAGCTCGCATGCAAGGGATACCCTATGCTTCGGCAGTAGGCTCTATCATGTATGCGATGCTATGTACCAGACCCGATGTAGCATACTCACTAAGTGTAGTGAGTAGGTATCAAGCTGATCCTGGAGAGAGTCACTGGACAGCTGTGAAGAGCATTCTCAAGTACTTGCGAAGGACTAGAGATATGTTCTTGGTGTATGGTAACGGAGAACTCCAAGTGGAGTCCTTTACCGATTCCAGCTTCCAGAGTGATAAGGACGACTCTAAGTCGCAGTCGGGTTTTGTCTTTACCCTTTACGGAGGGGCGGTTAGCTGGAAGAGTTCCAAGCAGGAAACCGTGGCAGACTCGACGATGGAGGCTGAATACATCGCTGCCAACGATGCTGCTAAAGAAGCTGTCTGGATCAAGAAGTTCATTACTGAACTTGGAGTGGTTCCATCCATTGAGCATCCAATACCTTTGTATTGCGATAACAATGGAGCGGTGGCTTTGGCCAAGGAACCCAGGTCCCATCAGCGATCCAGGCATATTCTGAGGCGGTATCACCTGATCCGGGAGATAGTTGATCGCCGGGAGATCGAGGTCAGGAGAGTTGACACGAAGAACAACACGGCGGATCCACTCACGAAGGCCATTCCCCAGATACAGTTTGAGAGACTCTTCGGGATGCTCGGTATGAGATACTACAGCAGCTGGCCCTAGTGCAAGTGGGAGATTGTTAGTTGTATGTATGCCCTAGAGGCCAGTATTGTACAGATTATGTATATTATATTGGATGCTTGGACATATATAGAGATGACTTTCTTGCTCGACATGATAGTATGCTATCTGGTTGCTCTTTATCTTAACATGTACACTAGTCTCTTTATACTGTCTTATAGTTACATGTTGGTAAAGCCCTTAGGATTTGTACTTGACTACCTGGACTATGATGCAGATCATACTAGTGGGGACATGGTAGTCCATAAGTACATCCTTCAAGGTCCCTAGTCGTGGGTGTATCGAGACGGGGCATCGATATACCAGAGTAGACTAGCGTATACGCTTCTCGACCCATGTGATGGGCGATGGATGATCCCATATCCATTGGTGTTTGACATCAGAGATGGTATACGGGTGCTCAGTAGAGACTGGGTACACTGGACGGACTCGCCGAGAACTCCCAGATGGTATTATACCTCACGTCAGATGGCAGTTCTCAGGTGACACTTGTGCAGGTTAGTCTGTAGACCCGAGATCGTCATAGAGTCTTGTGTGATTCCCACTGTGCTTTGATCTCCACCTTACCACGTCCATGAGGGCGTGCAAAATGGTGGTCTTTAGGCACAGTCCCGAGTCACATGGAGGCAATGAGCGATAGGAGGGGTTTCGTCTCTCCCGGTATTGGGGGTTGATGTTGCGCAGTGCTCGATTGGCCGTAGCAGGGAAGTCCCTGGCCAGGGCTGATCAGAGATTTGCTGGTAAGTGTTACCAGTAGTTTCTCGACCCGTTATGAGCCTCACATCAGCACGACTTATCGGGTTATTGGGGTCTGACGTTTACCACCCCTAGACTTGATATGCGACATATCAGACGAAGAGACTGGACTGTACGGTAAGTGTTACTGGTCGGATTCGCAGGAGTGTGAGTGGGCTAGCTCGTCGATCTTCTGATCGCTCAATACCCGGGTGGCCGTTACGTTTAGCAGACCGCTTGCGGCTTGTGGGTGCTTGATATGATCATCATCTGCTACCAGGCGTATTGACGAGTCTTTAGAGTCCTACACAGAGGTTTCCTGGTTCAAGCGAAACGAAATAGGAGCGCATATGAGATATGTGCAGGACCGAGAATAATGCGTGTATGTGATACCGCATTTCATTCTCGCGATAAATGTTTCGATTGGTTATATTTGATATGACCTAGTTATCGAATCATTGATTCGATAAATCGATACATTGAATACTAGTCGGTTATGTGCGACATGACCGGATCATTGAATCAAATGTTGATTTAATGATTTAATGTATAATTATATATTTGATATATTACTTTGCATTAACTAGTATTGGTTCACTTTATACGGATTTTCTAACTTGATGCACATAGTATATGTGATATGCTTTTGTGCACTTTTTTGTATCATGTTTGATGATACTTGATCATTTAGTTAAGTATATAGAATTAATCCATGGTTAATTTGATAATTAGGGTTTTGCATATTCATTTATTTATTTATTTGGAAAAGATAAAGATAAGAATGGTGGCTTTCTTTGTCATTAGTTGAAGCTTCATGAAGCCTTGACTTTTGTAACCATCCTTATCTTCATGCTTAACCCTAACCCATCCAAGTGACCATGGTTAATTCTCTACACTTAACCCTAGTTTAAGTTATGATAAGTATTTATTTTGTATTTCTTTTTAATAGAACTTATCATAACTATCTTATTCTTCTTCTTCTTCAAGCTTGCTACTTTAATGGCAACTTGAGCAAAAGTGAGTAAAATCCAATTCCAAAGAGAACCCACCTCCTATTTCTTCACCCTCTACCTCTTGCCAAGTTGTTTTGGGTGTTTACTTCACAAGTTTCACAAGTTTGTGAAGTCGGAGCTTGAACTTGCGATGCCTCGAGGTAGATCGTCTTTGACACAAAGCCGACGACCTAGCTTGCCCGTTTCTCCGATGAAGCCAAAGTTCGAGTTTGGGAATCGAGATGGACAGCGAGAGGATGCCTTCGTGGAGCCAAGGAAGAGGATTACCGGATCTACAAAGGTTGTAGCATCTAACCTATAGTTAATTTGTTAACTAGTTTTATATTTCGCCTAGACATCTAGCAACGATCCGTTAACTAGGGTTTCTCGGCACCATAATTTTTAAATTTGGCATGTTCGATGTCTTGTGAGACTTCATTAGGATGCCTAGGAACCCTACACTTTGTAGGGCAGTGATGGCTTAGGAGACAGGTTTAGGATCTGTCACCTAAGATTTTTCAACTTTATGAGCCATGAAGGTCTCATAAAGACTTTTCTCCCTACGAGTCGAGAGGATCCCTTAGGTGTATTTTCTCCCTGGGAGTCGTGAGGACTCCTAAGTGTGTGTGTTTTCTCTTGAGAGTCGTAAGGATCTCACAAGAGAATTTTTCCCGCTTACAAGTCGAGAGCACTTGTAAGTGGTTGTTTCCCTCTTTGTTGATGTTCGATTTCGGAGAGTGCGACCCATGAATAGTATGCAAGAGTCCATCTTGGACTGACTTGCAGGGCCCCAGTGCTTAGGAAACAGGTTTTTTTAATCCCCATTGCCTAAGGCTTTGCCTTACAAGTCGAGACGAATCGAGAGGTTCTCGCAAGGATTTCCTAACGTCACAGTTAACCTCTGTTCTTTACGACAGAGGTCCGTTAGGGTCTGTGGTACTAGGGTTTGTCTGTCGTACCGTCGAGTTGGCTGATGTATTCCTCGATGGGCAATCTTGCTGTTCGAGTAGCCTCGCGACTGTCGTGTCTCTGATCCCTTCGGGGGCTGGACAAGACGTCTTCAAGCAATCTTCTTAGGCGGTTTGACCGTCAGAAGAGCAAGCGTTAGGAATTTTTCCATGCCGCTTTTTACTTGAGGTTAGGCTCATTTTGGAGAGCCCCGATGATTCATAACCACTCCGCGCTGGTGTGGGATGATCTCCGATAGTCTTTCAGGTTTTATATGAGTTGCCGTCAAGACCCTGAAGCTAGGAATTTGGTCTTTGCTTCATTTTGCTGGCATTGCGTCTGCTTTAACGAGACGAATGTCGCGGTTGTCTCTAGGTTGCGTGTGAACCGTCGATGCTTGGAACTAGGGATTTTGCCGTGGCTTCGTTGTTTGATTGTCGCGTCTGGATCCTGCTGGAGGAAGAACGCCGGGGTGATATCTCGTCTGCTGTATCGAGACGAACATCGAGGTGGCGATCACTCCATGTTGGTGTAGGATGATCTCCGGTAGTCTTTCAGGTTTTATATGAGTTGCCGTCAAGACCTTGAAGCTAGGAATGTTGCCTTTGTTTCATTTGGCGTGTCCGAATCCTGTTGGAGGAAGGACGCTGTAGTGACATCTCGTCTGCTGTATCGAGACGGATGTCATGGTGGTGATCACTCCTCGCTGGTGTGGGATGATCTCCGATTGTCTTTCAGGTTTTATATGAGTTGCCGTCAAGACCCTGAAGCTGGGAATTTGGCCTTTGCTTCGTTTGCTTGGCGTGTCCGAATCCTGTTGGAGGAAGGACACTGTAGTGACATCTCGTCTGCTGTATCGAGACGAACGTCGAGGTGGTGACCACTCCACGCTGGTGTAGGATGATCTCCGATTGTCTTTCAGGCTTTATATGAGTTGCCGTCAAGACCCTGAAGCTAGGAATTTGGCCTTGGCTTCATTTGCCGTCATTGCGTCTGCTGTATCGAGACGAATGTCATGGTGGTGATCACTCCTCGCTGGTGTGGGATGATCTCCGATGGTCTTTCAGGCTTTATATGAGTTGCCGTCAAGACTCTGAAGCTAGGAATGTTGCCTTTGGTTCATTTGTTGTCCGAATCCTGTTGGAGGAAGGATGCTGTAGTGACATCTCGTCTGCTGTATCGAGACGAATGTCATGGTGGTGATCACTCCTCGCTCGTGTGGGCTGATCTCCGATTATCTTTCAGGATTTATATGAGTTGCCGTTAAGACCCTGAAGCTAGGAATTGGCCTTTGCTTCATTTGCTGTCATTGCGTCTGCTGTATCGAGACGAATGTCTGGTGGTGATCACTCCTCGCTGGTGTGGGATGATCTCCGATGGTCTTTCAGGCTTTATATGAGTTGCCGTCAAGACTCTGAAGCTAGGAATGTTGCCTTTGCTTCATTTGCTGTCCGAATCCTATTAGAGGAAGGACGCTGTAGTGACATCTCATCTGCTGTATCGAGACGAATATCATGGCGGTGATCACTCCTCGCTGGTGTGGGATGATCTCCGATTGTCTTTTAGGTTTTATATGAGTTGTCGTCAAGACCCTGAAGCTAGGAATTTGGCCTTTGCTTCGTTTGCTTTGGCGTGTCCGAATCCTGTTGGAGGAAGGACGCTGTAGTGACATCTTGTCTGCTGTATCGAGACGAACGTCGAGGTGATGACCACTCCGCGCTGGTGTGGGATGATCTCCGATTGTCTTTCAGGCTTTATATGAGTTGCAGTCAAGACCCTGAAGCTAGGAATTTGGCCTTTGCTTCATTTGCTGTCATTGCGTCTGCTGTATCGAGACGAATGTCATGGTGGTGATCACTCCTCACTGGTGTGGGATGATCTCCGATGGTCTTTCAGGCTTTATATGAGTTGCCGTCAAGACTCTGAAGCTAGGAATGTTTCCTTTGCTTCATTTGTTGTCCGAATCCTGTTGGAGAAGGACGCTGTAGTGACATCTCGTCTGCTGTATCGAGACGAATGCTGAGGTGGAGCTGGGATTTTGCGATCACTCCGCTTTGTTTTGACCATAGGGTCTTTCGTTGACGTTGCATCTGCATCCTGCTGGACTGCGAAGGAACGTCATTGTTGACATTGCGTCTGTTGTAACGAGACGAATGCTGAGGTGGAGCTGGGATTTTGCCATCACTCCGCTTTGTTTCGACCATGGGGTCTTTCGTTGACGTTGCATCTGCATCCTGCTGGACTGCGAAGGAACGCCGTTGTTGGTCTCCCGGCTGTAGATGTGGCCGTCAAGACTTGGCTCTCTTTCTGATGGAGCCTGGTAGGAAGGTATGATTCCCTCTTTGTTTGCGCCCCTGGATTGTATACAGGGATTGATCTGATCTCACCTGTAGGGCAAAAGTTTTATTCTTTCATTTTTTTAATTTCCGCGATGCTCTATCATTTCAGCTTTATATCGCGAAGTTCGCGATTGCCTAATCATTTCAGCTATTTTTTGCGGTGCCCAATCATTTCGGCTATTCGTTTT
>JASDDO010000026.1:513950944-513995944 GCA_030015575.1 Agapanthus africanus | reverse complement strand
TCTACCCACTTCCTATTTCTTCATCCTCTACCTCTTGCCAAGTAGTAGAGTGTGTTTCCTTCACAAGTTTTTAGGGCTTGGTGAAGGTGGAGCTTGATTTAGCGATGCCTCGACGTAGATCATCTTCGGCATGGACATCGACGACCTAGCTCGCTTTTTCTCCGACGAAGCCGACTCTAGAGCCCGGATTCCTTTTGGAAAGCGGAGATGACTTCATTGCGGAGCTATGGAGGTGGAGCACCGGATCTACAAAGGTTGTATTTCCGTTTTTCCATTAGTTAATTGTTAACTAGTTATCTTTTCGCCTAGAAATCTAGCCAACGATCCGTAGTTTAGGGTTTCTCGGCACCATAATATTTTAAATTGGCATGGTTGATGCCTTGTGAGACCTCACTAGTGTGCCTAGGAACCCTACAGTGGTATCAAAGCCAGGTTAGAGCCTTAGGCGAAGTCCCGACGGAGTTTGAAATCCGAACGAACCCGAAACCCATATTCAAAAATGCTCTCTGTCCAGATTTTAAAATTGTGGATTTTTCAAGATTAAAAATATCCATAAAATCAAGCAGGGTTTTTTATGAAATACTGTGAAAAACGGAGACTTAACTCCATCATAACGCCGCGGAACCGCGGCCTAAGCCCACGTGGCGCGGCGGTTCCGCGGCCGTTTTGTTGACTCGTTGACTCCTGTTTGCACAGTAATTCCTATTTTAATATGCTGAATTTTATGGGAATTTTTAACATGCAGTAAACAGTTGAGCATTTTTGGGTTGTATTGGGAATCAAAGATTCGATCGGGGTTTCAAATTTTGTCTGTGTGGCTTTCCGGATAAATTTTAGAATATGTTAAAAAGTTCGACCGGATATAAATACCCAATTTTTCCCCTGTCGGGAAATTTCCAAGTGTTGGATTTTTCCGTAGTTTAACGACGTTCTAAGTAGTGCAAGTAACGCGATGGTCCCTCTAGAAGACAACAAACCTTAACTCGATTATGTGACCGTCTTGAACTGCCCTTTGAACCTTCGGGTTTGGGGCAGTACGGCGTGCCACATGTGAGGCGTTGGCTTGACCCTTCTACGGCTGGACCGTTGGTACTGAGGCACGAACTGAATGTTGTTAGACTTATTTCATGTGTTGGATTGTATCGGGAAAACTTGGGTGTTCGATTGTTCAATCGGAAAGTTTAACATTTTCTGTTTATCTGGAATGGGATACAATAATTGGAATTCACAAAAAGTTATGAGATAACTGAATGAATGTTATAAATATAGCACTTTAGTCTCACTTGATCGGTTGCCACGGAATTTTGATGTGATCAAAATTCCGTCGCAATCACGTAGTGTACGCGGATACTCGCCGGGTAAACTTAATAGACAGCCTCACTCCATAGCCCCGACCAAGTGACTGTAGGAGAACCCCGTCGCCGAAAGCATCCGTCCGGGTGCTCGCGGTAGCGGTGTTCCGCCTTGGTGCACTTCGTCGACGGTATCGGGGGTGCGGCCGCCTACTAAAGTTTGCGACGTGTATTCGATCAGGATGTCGGGAATCTTGTTGAATTACCTGACTTGGTATTGAAAAGTGTTTTCGATTTTGAGACTAAAATGCGGGGTTTATAATTGTTAGGCATGCGATGTCTAAGTAATTCATTTGGTCAGGCATGCGATGTCTGAGGTGGTTGCGGATTCCAACTGTTGTAGTTTTACACTTTCTTTTCTGTGACCGTAAGTGTAATATGTGATATCGCCGGTTTCGTTGCTATATGTCAACGACAATTGGGATGGACATATTTACTTACGTTGATGACATGTGATGTTATGTGTTGCTGGATATGTTATATTGGATCGTCGTGTTTGAATAGCCAGGGGTTTTTATGTGAGATGAGTGTTTTTCATTTTCATTCATGTAAAAACTTGTATGTAATATTCTTTTATTGGGACGCTTCCAGGTTGCGGAAGTTGTCGCCGTTTGTATATTATTTACTTTTCCGCACTAGGATAGACCCAAGGAGGAGGGCACAAGTAACCGGGTTTTGGAATCCAGTGGGAGACCAACTCGAGGAGTCGAGTCCGGGTCTCCTAACTCGAGAATTGGTAGGGTTGCTTGCCGCTCTCGTAGGGGTCTAGGGGTGTGGGTTTGACTATTCATCACGACCGTGGAATCCGTGTTTTATACTGGCTCGTATTGAAAACACGGACGTCCTAGTATATCCAATATTTCATATGTTTCTTCTGCTGCGATATCTGTGATGTGATCATGTGATGTTCTGTGATAGATATAGTATATAGTATATATGATATATTATATAGACGTTACTTATGTTTTACACCCGCGCTAGCCCTGCCCTGCTCTGTCGTTAGTTACCTAACCTAACGGTGCATGAGGGGACATCGAGGCGAATGCGGATGGCATAAGTGTACGTCATATCTATCTGTGATGTTTAGGTATATAAATGATGGGACTTCATTAATGTGATTAATGAAATAAAAAGAAACCTAAGATGTTGTAGAATCGAATTTCAAAATAAAATAGGTAGCTACAGTTCTTGCTTTGCATAGCGATATATGTGATATATCCTGCACCTTATTCGATGAGGAAAGGACCGAGATCCCTTCACCGGGAGTGACTCCTTTAGCAATAACTGGTCGATGCTACGCCCTCGGTTTGTCTTTTGATTGCTTTTAAGAGTTTTTGCTTTGCACAGTGATATATATGATATATCCCGCACCTCATTCGACGAGGAAAGGACCGACGATCCCTTCACCGGGAGTGACTCCTTTAGCAAAACTAGAAAAGCCTCAAAAGCACTCCATTTTTAAAATTCATTTGATTCTACGACGATATCAAGTTCATTACGCAATAGGTTTTCAGAAAAACCTGTCGTAGCCCTCCGTCATTTCAGATAAGTAGTAGTTAGTATTCGTGTTACGTTTGTTGGCCTGCGTCAAGGCGTAGTGTGCGGTAGCTAACTGGTGCTTATCTGCATAAGCATATGATGTGATTGGATTAGGGTAGTCGTGCGACTTTGTTGGCCTGCATCAAGGGTCGTGCGGGTGGGTTTAATTCAATCAGGAAATGACGGGTTGAACTTGACTAGCGGACTATGGTTTGTTGGCCTGCGTCAAGGTCATAGGACGCTAGGGGCAAAATATTATCGGGAATTTCAAGTATTGAAATTTGCAAAGAGATTGCATACCTTCTATGAGATAGTTGGATCCCGATACCCGCTGTGAGTAAGAGTTACTCCTGGGAGAGTTTTACATATTACAATTAGCCGATCAAGAAGGTGTCTAGAAAGGTGTTAACGAGGTTACGCCTCTGGGAAAATGAGGTTTACATTAATTAGGTTCGTGCGAAAGCACGGGGGACCTCCCTCAAAGTACCGACACTGGCCTGGCTGAAAGATTGGCGAACTTGTAGTGTGTAATTAATCCCGGCTAGTCTTTCCTTTTAGGGTTTGAAGGAAGATTTGATAAAAAGCAGTGGGAGCCATCCTGATTAGATAAAATAATAACCAATCTATTCTTGACAGAGCGCACGCTGAGTGTTTTCTTCTCTCTCTCTCCAGGTAGCGACCATATCACGCCTTAATCAAGATAATAATACGGATTATTGATCGAACCCGCTTGTTATACTGAGCTGGGGAACGTTGGTCCCGCTCCAACTTATAATTGTTATAAGACAGAGCAGGAAATTGGGGATTACCAGAATTCCCGTGCCGCCCAAACGAAGAGAGTGCATGCTGATACATCATCTTCGGGTGTGTTCATTACAGAGAACTGTTTCTCAGTATCCTTTACGTCCTGGGTATGTGATACCAGATCAGGATCCCAGATATGTAATCTGTTACATAGGGCTACAGAAAGGTAGAGAACTGAGAACGGGTGATAAGTTTCATGAGGCAGAAAACGGGGCAAGTGTTGCAGCCAAGTCTGTTGGTCACTGTCACCCTGTATCATCAATACATTGATTCTGAACGAATGTTATTAGATACCGAACCTGATATACAAAATCATATCAGTCTCTTTATAAGTAAAGAAATGATAAAATTTTGTATTGTTGGATAATGTTTTGAACATTTCCTATATCAAAAGTTGATCGGTTCAGGCACGTTATCTAAAAGCATTGATGTTCTAAATCAAACTACAGTTTTTAGTATATGGAACACACATAAGAGGAAGAGTTCAGAAATGAACGGATCCTTCTTAAGGTATTGTAGACTAGGTCAGATCAATGTGACCCGACTAGCTAGAGTTTCATAAAGATGCATATTTAAATTAGTTTGAATTTACATCTTGTGAAACTTGCCAGTCATGTCACAAAGATAAGATGACCATAGCTCCGTTTACTGGAAACAGAGAAAGAGTTAGTAAACTCTTGGGATAATACATGTTGATGTATGTAGGTCCCCTGTCTACACATGCCAGGACTGGTTCTTTATACTTCATTACGTTCTCTGATAATCTTTCGAGTTTCAGACCTATGTTCCTGTTGAAACACAAGTCCGAACCTTTTGAGATATTCACAGAATATAAGTTAGAAGTAGAGAACCAGATATACGGGTATAAGTATTATGTCCTATGAAAAGATCAGGGAGGAGAATACTTGTGCACAGAAATCCTGGACTATTCTAAAGGAGAATGAGATTCTCTCTCAGCTTTACTCCTCCGAATACACCATAGCACGATGGTATATCGGGGCGGAGCAATCACACCCTATATGATATGGTGTGCTCTATGATGAGTATTACTGAGTTACCTATTTCCTTTTGGGAGTTATGCACTTGAGAAGCTGCATACCTATTGAATAAGGTTCAAATCAAATCAGTTGCTTACCACTTCATATGTGATATGGAATGGGAAGAGCCCATGTCTTAAGCTAGTTAAGATTTGGGGTTGTCCGGCCTATGTCTAAAAGCAAAATCCGGACAAGCTCGAGACAAGATCTGTTATGTAGGACTGGAAAGGTTCTAGCTATACAAAATACAGCTGATGATTTGATAGAACCAAAGGATTCAATAGTTACCAACGAACCTCAGCCTCTCCGCCGATCTAGTAGGGTTCCACACCCACCTGAGAGATACTTCGGTTCCTCTATGACAGTGGGAGCGAGGATTGCATCATGAGATGATGACCCAACTAGTTTCGAGCTGGCCATCAGGAGTAGGACTCTGTAAGAATGGCTGGATGTTTATCGATCTGAGATGGAATCCTTATACACCAACAAAGTATGGACTTTAGTTGCTATATCTGAAGGGTTAAATCCCCATCAGGAGCAAGTATATCTTGAGAAGATTACTTGGTGTACATGGAAAAGTTGAGACTTTCAAAGCTAGAATTGTTAATGGTTTTCGTCATCGACCAGGCGAGGATAATGATGAAACCTTTTCCAGTAGCTATGCTTAAGTCCATCCAGATCCTACTTGTCACGGCTACATACCATGACTGCGATATCTGGTGGTTGGGTATCTTGACTGCTTTTCTAAATGATGATTTAGAAGAGAGCGTCTATAAGTACACAGCCAGAGGGCCTCGTAGACAGTGGGAGCAGCGGAAACGTGTGCAAGATGTTTTATATGATAAAGCAGGCATCGCGGAGTTGGAACATCTGTTTTTGATGAATTAGTCAAAGAGTTTGACATCATCAAAATGGTAGATGAACCTTGTATAAACAAAAAGGTAGTAGGGAGTATGGTGACGATCCTCGTAGAGTACGTGGATGACATACTCTTGATGGGGAAGGAGTTTCCTATGCTACGCTCGATCAATCTCCGGTTATCACAAGGATTCTCCACATAGGATCAAAATGATACCTCCTAAATCCTGAGTTTTAGATCTATGAGATAGACTTAATTGGATGTTAGGATTCTCACTAGTTGTAGTGAGACGGTATCAACCGATCCTGGGGAGAATCACTGGAAGTGTTCCAGGGTGATAAAGACGACTGAGTGTCAGTCACAGGCATTGTCTTTACCCTCAGTAAAGGGACGGTATGGCGGAAGAGTTCCAAGCTAGATACCGTGACATACTAGACGATAAAGGCACGATACATCGCTACTTAAGATGCTACCAAAGAGGCTGTTTGGGTGTATATTAGTTCATGAGATGAACTACGTTCCTACCATTGTGAGACAATGGAGTTGTGGCTCATGCCGAGGAACGCCGGTCCCATCAGTGATCCAGACATATTCTAAGGCAGTATCACCTGATCATGGAGATGGTTGATCTCCAGGGTGATCGAGGTTAGGAGAGTAGACTCAGAGGACAACACAGCGGATCCACTCACAAAGGCCTGTTCCCAGAGAGAGACTTTTATGGGATGGTTGAGTATGAGATACTGCAACCACTGCTATCAGATGGCCCTAGTGCAAGTGGGAGATTGTTAGTTATATGTATGCCCTAGAGGCCATTACTGTACATAGGATGTATATTGTAGTGGATGCTGGGACGTATATAGGGAGGACTTTCTTGCTCGACATGATAGTATGCTATCTGGTTGAACTTTACCTTAACGTATATACTGATTGTCTCTCTGTTACATGTTGGTAAAGCCCTTAGGATGTATACTTAACTACCTGGACTATGATGCGGATCATACTAGTGGGGACATGGTAGTCCATAAGTACATCCTTCAAAGTCCCTAGTCGAGGGTGTATCGAGACGGGGCATCGATATACCAGAGTAGACTAGCGTATACCTTCTCGACCCATACAGATGGGCGATGGATGATCCCATATCCATTGGTGTTTGACATCAGAGATGATATACGGGTGCTCAGTAGAGACTGGGTACACTGGACGGACTCGCCGAGAACTCCCAGATGGTATTATACCTCACGTCAGATGGCAGTTCTCTGGTGACACTGGTACTGAGTAGTCTGTTGACCCGAGATCGTCATAGAGTCTTGTGTGGTTCCCACTGTGCTTTGATTTCCATCTTACCACGTCCAAGAGGGCGTGCAAAACGGTGGTTTTTGGGTACAGTCCCGAGTCACATGGAGGCAATGAGCGATAGGAGGGGATTCGTCTTTCCCGGTATAGGGAGTTGATGTTGCACTGTGTTCGATTGGCTATAACAGGAAGTCCCTGGCCAGGGCTGATCAGAGAATTGCTGGTAAGTGTTACCAGTAGTTTCTCGACCTGTTATGAGCCTCATATCGACACGACTTATCGAGCTATTGGGGTCTGACGTTTACCACCCATAAGCAAGATATGCGACATATCAGACGATCAGACCGGACTGTACGGTAGTGTTACTGGTCGGATTCACTAGAGTGTGAGCGGGCTTGCTCGTCGATCTTCAGATCGCTCAATACCCGGGTGGCCGTTACGTTTAGCAGACCGCTTGCGGCTTGTGGGTGTTTGATATGATCATCGCCTGCTGCCGGCGTATTGACGAGTCTTTAGAGTCCTACACAGAGGTTTCCTGGCTCAAGCGAAACGAAATAGGAGCGCATATGAGATATGTGCGGGACCGAGAATAATACGGTATGTGATACTGTATTTGATTCTCGCGATGTGACATTGATCGGTTATATGCGATATAGCCGGGTTATCGGATCAAGTGTTGATTCGATAAGTTGTTACTGATGATACCAATCGGTTATGTGCGACATGACCGGATCGTTAAATCAAGTGTTGATTTAATGATTTAATGCATAATTGTATATTTGATATATTACTTTGCATTAACTAGTATCGGTTCACTTTAAAATGGATTTTCTCACTCGGGTGTGCGCATTGCATATGCGATATGATTTTGTGCACTTGCTTGTATCATGTTTGATGATGCATGCCAAACTTGGTTAAGTGTAAAGAATGAACCATGGTAATGAATGGGTTAGGGTTTTGATTTTTATTTATTCATTTATCTTTCTTATTTATTCTTTTTGGAAAAAGGAAAAAGAAAGATAAATGGTGGCATATTTTGGATTTAGTTGAAGTTTCTTGAAACTTTGACTAAGTCTTCATTCTTGTCCTATACTTAACCCTAACCATTTTAACTAACCTAAGTTAATTCTCTACACTTAACTAGAGTTAAAAGTATGATAAGTATTGTTTTATTTTCTATTTTTAATTTAAGACTTATCATATCATCTTCATCTTCTTCCATTCTTCAAGTGAAGAAAGCTTCATTTTTCATCAATGGTGATTGATGATTAAGAGTGAGAAATCCATTTCTAAAGTCTACCCACTTCCTATTTCTTCATCCTCTACCTCTTGCCAAGTAGTAGAGTGTGTTTCCTTCACAAGTTTTTAGGGCTTGGTGAAGGTGGAGCTTGATTTAGCGATGCCTCGACGTAGATCATCTTCGGCATGGACATCGACGACCTAGCTCGCTTTTTCTCCGACGAAGCCGACTCTAGAGCCCGGATTCCTTTTGGACAGCGGAGATGACTTCATTGCGGAGCTATGGAGGTGGAGCACCGGATCTACAAAGGTTGTATTTCCGTTTTCCCATTAGTTAATTGTTAACTAGTTATCTTTTCGCCTAGAAATCTAGCCAACGATCCGTAGTTTAGGGTTTCTCGGCACCATAATATTTTAAATTGGCATGGTTGATGCCTTGTGAGACCTCACTAGTGTGCCTAGGAACCCTACAAGGGTTAGGGTTAGGGTTAGGGTTAGGGTTGGGGTTCGGGTTGGGGTTAGGGTTGGGGTTAGGGTTTAGGGTTTAGGGTTTAGGGTTAGGGTTAGGGTTTGGGTTTGGGGTTGGGGTTGGGGTTGGGGTTGGGGTTAGGGTTAGGGTTAGGGTTAGTATCACGACCCGAAAGTTCGGAACATGACCGGCACTTAAACTACGAACGTCTCGAGGCGTACGTAATCTAAGTAAACCGAAAACCCAGAAATCCAAACCAAGAAAATTAGTAGAGTGCAGGAAAAACCAAATTAAAGCAAGTAGTTTCAATAGCATACGCCGAATTATGCGGTTTTTAAAAGCATAAAAAATTTACTGAAAATTTCGGGAGAGTCTCCTTTGTAAATACTGGCCCCTAAACGGGATACAATATGAATAGTATACGAAATCAAGAAAAAGGCATCCCCAAGCGGGAGCTAGCTCTTCGTCAATCGACGGTCACAGCCACACAAGCAATATAATATACAACGCCAACGACGAGGATCAAAAACTCAAAAGGGAACTCAAAACCACCAGAATTATAACGAGCGACTCTAAGGTCGAAAGAATAAACAACACTGGTCTCTATCTCAATAGATACATGTTTGGTTGATGGAACTTCTAGATACAACAGAATAATGATATAGAAGATATATAATGGGGGTATGATACAAGTAAACCCACCTACTAGTAAATCACCCGAATGAAACTGAGCCCGCAAGCCGTAATGAAACCTGTACGGCAAATCTGCAAGAAACTGGGGCACAACGGGGGTGAGTTTCCAACTCGTGAATAGAAAAACATCTACGCACAGAAATCGCATAAATAACGCAACCTAGGTCAATGATCATAATATATCCTCAAATATATATAACATGCAGCCTATAACAATGGCTAGGGTAAATATCTAACCCGAGTGTAAACTCATGTGCCCGTGTCAGTGCCTCAGGTAGCAATATATCATATGAATGAGGTATGAATGCATGAAAACAGAATACATGTAAATGAAGAAACTGTTTTCATAAATTAGTGAGATTTCCTTCATATTTTAAACTGAGGTATCATAATTAAAATCAGTATCAACAGTGTCTAGCATCGACACAAAACATAAATCTCACTGTCTCGAAATATCAATGTCTCAATATCAATATCTAGGGCGCCGTCAGTCCAGACCGGCCCCTACCATCCATCTCAAGACCAGGACGGTATCCTCCGGATATCCGACGCGTCGGGTAATATCACCGGTAGGTAGTTCTCCCCAGCCAGGCTCAACGTCAACACCACATTCCTCTTGCCCCGGGGTACCATACCGGGCCCACCATGTACCCGTGACGGTTCCTCCACTCCTCGACACGGATCTCCAAAACCACAGCAAACTCATGGTGGACGACACTTTACATCACTAGAAAACCGCAACATTTTATATTTTAAAAGATCATAAGTTGTAAATTTTGCGGCTTTCCCCGAAATCCAGAAATATCATAAATCTCAAGAAATCATCACAAGTGCATATGTCAATGATAATGAACTAGGCATGAACAACTGAATAACAGTATGCATGAAGTGGTAGGTAATAACTACAATGTTTAATATGGCATATAAGGGAAGTACACTAATATCATGTCAAAACTACTAGCTAACAATCTAAGTCAAGCAATTATATTCTCTAAAGTGTACGTGACATGGCAATTACCGATGAAGATGTGTGTGAGCCGGCAAGTAGGTGTACGTGGTACATACGCATCATCGGTAATGGTGCTGGTGTCCTAACAGCATGATATCAATAATGGAATATGCAGCAAAATAAATATGCGAGGCAGAGCGAACAGCAATAATGTGCGGGAGCTGAATACTAGACACAACGATAACTAATCTGCAATAATCTAATATAAGTCCTACGAATGGTGCCTTTTGAAATAACACGAATCATGGGGTTTTGAAAATAGGGGCTACGGTGTTTTTATGAAAAGATACGTCGTTTTTGAAATATCCGTAGATTCCCTTGAGCTGTCTTTAAAATTGCCCACGATTTGTTAGTTTTTTAAATAGGTAAGAAGTCTAATCTAATCTAACAACTACACTAAACTATACGGCTGAACTACAAGCTGAACTACAGGTAAGGAAACCGCCTATCATCTGAGTCGATACATATACATACCTGTATATGTATAGTCGGTGATCTCGCCTCAATAATATCATATCCGATACCATATCTATAATCAGGCATCCCAAGTCAAGAGTGCGGATCAATCATCAATATAGCTCGTACGTAAATCCGTCGTACGGCATCCCAATCTGGGTACGGGTCAATATCACATTCATCATACTATTCACCTGGTATCCTCTTTATCAAATATCATGATCGGGGTACTGATCTACGTCTAGTACCATACTGATACCGCCTACGTATGCATGGACGTGTGTGAAACACTACGTCAAGGACCCGCTACAACGTCATGTCGTATCTAAGATACGAACCCTGCTATATCACCGATCTCACGGCCTCAAATCAAATCTCATCGACTCAGCTCAATCCCAAGTATCATCCTCAATCCGTATGTGAACACATAGTCCTATACCCATGTGAACACATAACTATAAAGAATCCCATGAGCACATATCAATAGGAATGTATGCAAGTATGTATGTGTGTATGTGTGTGTAACACTACCCTAGGGTTCGCAACACTAAAGTAATCCAACACACCAATATCCATCCTAAGCATTGTTATTAATCCCAAATAACATATAATAATTGTTGGTGTGTATACGCATCCGTATACACCACCACGGACTGCGGGGGTGCTATACGCCATCCACCCGACTTCTCCCCGTAGATATAAATCTACTCACCTGGTCCTCGCTCGCCGGTGCCGACGTCGCCACGCGCTTGCTTGTCGTCTCGAAGTCCACGTGGGGGTACCTACATATCATAACGCACCATATCGCATTAAAACTAAATTCGAGATCGAAACGGCATACGAAAATCAAATCGGCACGCGTATCACGCATAGGTCCAAACCTATCGCCTACGCATGCAAGAATAGTAAAACCAACCCTCGATGTCGATGTACAAACGTCAAACCATCGAGAACAATCCAATCACACTCATTTGCACATTCACGAACACTAATTTTAATATAAACTAGGTTAAAACTCACAAAAACCCCATTTTCACTTAAAAAGTCATTTTTCCGAAAATCTAGCAAGCACAATTCGCCGTTTTTGTACAAAATATGATGTTTAAATGAAAGTAGCGGCCAATATACTTATTAAATATCTTAAATAAGTCGTATAAACAATTTCCGGAATTTAATCTCATTAAATTCAAAAAATCCTAATATTCTAGTTTACAAAAATATCCTTTTTTAACAATTTCAAAGCAAAAATGCACAAACTACAATCTAGCTTAGATTTGCATGATCCAAAGAATTAAACCACACTTAATAAAGTTAATGAAGCCAAGAAAACCCTAATCACATTTTTAATCCCAAGAATTTAACAAATTTCAAAAACCTAGTAAGCAATTAGCAAATTAACACAATTTTTCAAGTAACAACTTGTAATTAACAACTAGATTAGTTTTCTACAAAACTAATTATGTTAAACCACTTCACTAAACCATGCACAATCAAACACAACTCATTTCCACAACAAACCCTAACTTGAAATCCAAAACTTGCAATTAAACTCACATATCCAAGTTAACACTTAATTTAAATTAGCTTTAAGAAACAAGTAACAATTTAAGCAAAAAGTTTTAGAATTATACCCAAAAATATATGAAGGTCCACAAGCATCCATGGCCTCCCAAAATGCTCTCTTTTCACAAGGATCCATGCTATACGGGCTAAGCTAAAATGGGTAGGAGTCGGATTTGGGTTTTGGGATTTTTTTGATGGATTTAGAAGCAATTTTTCATGAAGTTTGAAGAGAAAAGAGAAGGGAAATTGGGGGGGGGGGTCTGTTGCTGCAATAGGGGAGGGAAATTTCGGCTGGAATTGTGAGTGGGAGAGGAGAGAGAGGGAGGTAGAGAAAGTGGGGCAAAGTCAAGGTCAAAGCAAGTCAAAAGTCTAACTACTTATCCATTTTCTATTCTTTTCTTTCATTTCCTTTCATTTGAAAATCAAGTGGGGAAATATTAGGGTGGCTGCTGAATTCAGCCATGGGGAGGAGTAAGTGGGGGTGTGTGGGTGTGGGTACGGGTGTGGGGTGATGAAAAATGATAAATACAATACCCCAAACATCCATTTACGCTAAAAAAAAACCTTTTTTCTTCAATAATTTCTAAACCGTTTTGGCAAATGATTTCGTTCCAAAAACCAAATGATAAATTTTTATTTAATGTTTTATGATGCACAAAATTTTTTTCAACTCATTCCAATTTGTAATTTTTCCTAATTAAATGTATTAGTGACGGCTTAAAATAATAATAAAATAATATTTTTTTCAGAAAATTTGAAATTTCACCAGCGGCTCAATAAACACCAAATAATAGCAATTACATAGCTAGAATATGTATATTTAATTTTTATAATAAGATATTTGTATTTTGACTTTTTACAGAAAACCTCCTCATTTTACCGATTTTCCGAAATTTCACCGAAACGATTTTCAAAACGCTACAGTTAGGGCTGGGGCTGGGGCTGGGGCTGGGGTTGGGGTTGGGGTTCGGGTTGGGTTTGGGGTTGGGTCGGGGTCGGGGTCGGGGTTGAGGTAGGGGCTGGGGTAGGGGCTGGGGCTGGGGTTGGGGTTGGGGTTGGGGTTGGGGGGTTGGGGTTGGGGAGGGGGAGGGCTGGGGCTGGGGCTAGGGCTAGGGTTAGGGTTGGGGTTGGGGTTGGGGTTGGGGTTCGGGTTCGGGTTCGGGTTGGGGTTGGGGTTGGGGTTGGGGTTAGGGTTGGGGTTTGGGTTAGGGTTTGGGTTTGGGTTTGGGTTAGGGTTAGGGTTAGGGTTGGGGTTGGGGTTGGTGTTAGTTATATGTATGCCCTAGAGGCCATTACTGTACATACGATATATATTGTAGTGGATGCTGGGACATATATAGGGAGGACTTTCTTGCTCGACATGATAGTACGCTATCTGGTTATACTTTATCTTAACATGTACTCTGATTGTCTCTATATTACATGTTGATAAAGCCCTTAGGATATGTACTCGACTACTGGGACTATGATGAGATCATACTAGTGGGGCAACGGTAGTCGGCGAGTACATCTTATAACTGTTCCTAGTCGAGGGTGTATCGAGACAGGGCATCGATGCACCAGAGTAGACTAGCGTATACGCATCTTGACCCATATGATGGGCGATGGATGATCCCATATCCATCGGTGTTTGACATCAAGGATGGTGTACGGGTGCTCAGTGGAGACTGGGTACACTGGACGGACTCGCCGAGAACTCCCAGATGGTATTATACCATACGTCAGATGGCAGTTCTCTGGTGACACTGGTACAGAGTAGTCTGTTGACCCGAGATCGTCATAGAGTCTTGTGTGGTTCCCACTGTGCTTTGATTTCCATCATACCACGTCCAAGAGGGCGTGCAAAAAGGTGGCTTTTGGGTACAGTCCCGAATCACGAGGCAATGAGCGATAGAAAGGGATTTGTCTCTCCCGGTATAGGGAGTTGATGTTGTGCTGTGTTCGATTGCCTATAACCGGAAATCCCTGGCCAGGGTTGCTGAGATTTACTGGTAAGTGTTATCAGTAGTTTCTCGAACTGTTATAGACCTCAAATCGACACGACTTATCAAGCTACTGGGGTCTGACGTTTACCACCCCTAGGCGAGATATGCAACATATCAGACGACGAGACCGGACTGTACGGGAGTGTTACTGTTTGGATTCGCAGGAGAAGTTACAGGCTTGCTTGTTGATCTTCTGAGCGCTCAATACCTGGGTAGCTGTTACGTTTAGCTGACCGCTTGCAGCTTGTGGGTGTTTGATATGATCATCACCTACTGCCGGCGTATTGACGATTCTTTAGAGTCCTACACAGAGGTTTCTTGACTCAGGTAAAACAGAGTAGGAGCACATATGTGATATGTGCGGGACCGACGATAATGCGATATGTGATACCGTATTATATTCTCGCGATATTTGATATCAGCCGGGTCGTCGGATCAAGTGTTGATTCGGCAAATCGGTACAATATTAGTCGGTTATATGCGATATAGCCGGATTGTCGGATCAAGCGTTGATTCGATAATTTAATGTATAATAATATATATGATATATTAAATTGCATTAACTAATATTTGCTCACTAAAAGATTCTTTTTCTCACTCGGATAATACATTGATATATATGCGATATATGTTAAATGTATTATTTTATTTTGTTGCAATAAATATTGTATATGTGATATATAATATTGTAACATGATATGATAAATAATGCAACTTGTTTAGTAGAGATTAAACATGGTTAGGGTTTGATTAGGGTTAAGGCTTTCTAGAAGTTTCTAGAAGTTTTCTTTCTTTGTCTTTGTTAAGATATTATGCTAGATATTTCCAAAACCCTAACCAAACCTTTAACCCTAGTTAATTCTCTACACGAGTTAGCTTGACCATGGTTGCATTATCTATCATATTATTTCATTTCCTATTCATCACAAAAGGATAACTATGATTGTTCATCTTCTTCCTTCATTCTCTTCATGAAAAAGCTTACTTGTTTTTTAAAAGGTGATGAATAATTGTGAGAAAAAGATAAATAAATAGAGCAAAAATCCTACTTCATCATCCTCATCTTCCCTTGCCATTTAGATGAGGGTGTTCACATCATTTCATGAGTGTTAGCTTGTGTTAAAGAAACTTCAAGGTAGATCATCTTAGTATCGAAGATCGGAAGCAAAGGTTGCGTCTTTCTCTTCGTGGAACCTCTCGAGAGTCCGGATCCCGATGATCGCAGCGAAGGGACCACAACATGGAGCATATGAAGTGAAGGACCGGATCTACAAAGGTTGTAATCCCTCTCACTTAGTGTTAAAATGTTTAGCATGTTAGTTTTCGCCTAATCTCTAGTTTAAAGTTCCGTATTCGGGTTGTTCGGCACGGCTAAATTTTTATTCGGGCATGGTTGATGCCTCGTAGACCCTTATGCGCGTGTCCAGCAACCCTACAGTGGTATCAGAGCCAAGCTAGAGTTTTAGGCGAAGTCTGAACGAAGTTTAAAGTCCGATCGAAACCCGAAACCCCGATAAAACATGCTCTCTGGAAATTTTCTAAAAATTGGGATTTTTCCACATTAAAAATATCCAAAAATTACAGCAGATATTTATAAGGATTACTGTGAAGCACGTGAGCGTAAATCGCCCAAAGAGCCGCGGAACCGCGGCCCCACCCCAGCATGTGCGGCGGTTCCGCGGCCATGTGGTCGATTTATGGCACGTGGTTTTCACAGTAACTCCTATTTTGTAATGTTGTATTTTCTGGGAATTTTTTTTTTCAACTGTTGAATTATCTGGGTTGTATTGGGGACTTATAGTTTCGATCGGATATTATAACTTTGTTTAGTTTTGTCCGGATAATTTTAGAAACTGTTAAAAAGTTCGAACGGATATCAATAACTCACTTTTTCCCCTGTCGGAAATTTTTTCAAAAGTTGGATTTTTTTTCCTCATGTTTAAGAATGTTCTAAGTCGTGCAAGTAACTCGATGGACCCTCTAGAAGACAACAAACCTTAACTCGATTATGTGACCGTCTTGAACTGCCCTTTGAACCTTAGGGTTTGGGGCAGTACGGCGTGCCACATGTGAGGCGTTGGCTTGACCCTTCTACGGCTGGACCATTGGTACTGTGGCATGTAATGGATGTTTTTAAACTGATTTCAAGTGTTGAGATAAATTGGGGAAATCTTGGGTGCTTGATGATTCGATCGGAAAGTTTAACTTTTTCTATTTATCTGGAATGTGATACAATAATTGGAATCCACAGGTAGTTATGTGATAACTAATTTGAATATTATAAACACAGCAGTTTAGTTTCAGTTGATCGGTTGCCACGGAATTTTGATGTGATCAAAAGTCCGTCGCAATCACGTAGGGTACGCGGATACTCACCGGGTAAACTTAATAGACAGCTACACCTCTTAGCCCCGACCAAGTGACTGTAGGAGAACCCCGTCGCCGAAAGCATCCGTTCGGGTGCTCGCGGCAGCGGTGTTCCGCCTTAGTGCACTTCGTCGACTGCATCTGGGGGTGCGGCCGTCTACTAAAGTTTGCGACGAGCATTCGATCAGGACGTCGGGAATCTTGTTGAATTGCCCGACTTGAAATTGAAAAGAGTTTTCGATAATGAGACTAAAATGCGGGGTTTATAATTGTTAGGCATGCGATGTCTAAGGAATTCATTTGGTTAGGCATGCGATGTCTAAAGAGTTTGCGGATTCCAACTGTTGTAGTTTTACACTTTCTTTTCTGTGACCGTAAGCGTAGTATGTGGTGTATCGCCGGCTTCGTTGCTATACATCAACGACAATCGGGATACGCATACTTGCTTACGTTGATGATATGAGATATTATGTATTGCTGTGATATGTTATATTGGATCGTCGCGTTTGAATAGCCGGGGGCTTTATGTGAGATGAGAGTTTTTCTTTTTCATTCATGTAAAATTCATTTGTATGTAATATTCTTTTATTGGGGCACTTCCAGGTAGCGGAAGATGTCACCGTTGTATATTATTTACTTTTCCGCATTAGGTAGACCCAAGGCGGGGAGCACAAGTAACCGGGTTCTGGGGTCCAGTGGGAGACCATCTCAAGGAGTCAAGACCGGGTCTCCTAACCCTAGAATTGGCAGTGTTACTTGCCGCTCTCGTAGGGGTCTAGGGATGTGGGTTTGGCTATTCATCGCGACCGTGGAATCCGTGTTTTATACATGCTCGTATTGAAAACACGGGCGTCCTAGTATATCCAATATTTCATATGTGTTCTTCTGCTGCAATGTTCTGTGATGAGATCATATTACTGCCTGTGACGAATGTTTATATTATATATATGAGATATATGTTATATTGCAGATTTCGTTTCAAATGAGATGCTTGTGAAGCATAATAAAATGGGACTTCATTAATGAGATTAATGAAATAAAATAAACCTAAGATGTTGTAGAAACTTGTTTAAAAACTGGTAGCTCTAGTTCTTGCTTTGCATAGCGGTGTTCCTTGTAGAACATCCAGCACCTTATTCGATAAGGAAAGGACCGAGATCCCTTCACCGGGAGTGACTCCTTTAGCAATAACTGGCAGATGCTACAAACTCGGTTTGTCTTTTGATTGCTTCTATAGTTTATGCTTTGCACAGCGATATATATGATATATCCCGCACCTTATTCGATGAGAAAGGGCCGACGATCCCTTCACCGGGAGTGACCCCTTTAGCAAAACTAGAAAAGCCTCAAAAACACTCCATTTAAAATCACTCGATTCTACAACGATATCAAGTTCATTACGCAAAGGGTTTTCTGAAAAACCCGTCGTAACCCTCCGTCATTTTAGGAAGTAGAGTACTTAGTATTCGTGCTGTGTTTGTTGACCATAGTTAAGGCACAGTGTGCGGTAGCTAAGTGATGTCTTCCTATATAGAATATGATGCGATTAGTTAGGACAGTCATATGACTTTGTTGACCTTAGTTAAGGGTCATGTGGGTGGGTCTAATTAATCAAGAAATGACGGGTAGAACTTGACTAGTGCTTATGATTTGTTGACCATAGTTAAGGTCATAAGTCACCAGGGGCAAAAATATTATTGGGAATTTCAAGTGTTCAAATTTGCAATGAGATTGCATACCTTCTATGAGATAGTTGGATCCCGATACCCGCTGCGAGTAAAAGTTACTCCTGGGAGAGTTTTACACATTACAATTAGCCGATCAAGTAGGTGTCTAGAATGGTGTTAACGGGGTTACGCCCCTGGGAAAACGAGGTTTACTTTAATTAGGTTCGTGCGAGAGCACGGGGGACCTCCCTCAAAGTACCGACACTGGCCTGGCTGAAAGACTGGCGAACTTGTAGCGTGTAATTAATCCCGGCTAGTCTTTCCTTTTAGGGTTTGAAGGAAGATTTGATTAAAACAGTGGGAGACATCCTGATTAGATATATTAGATAACCAATCTAATCTTGCAAGAGCATACGCTGAGTGTTTTCTTCTCTCTCTCTCCAGATAGCGAACATATCACGCCTTAATCAAGAAAATAAAACGGATATATTGACTGAACCCGCTTGTTATACTGAGCTGGGGAACGTTGGTCCCGCTCCAACTTATAATTGTTATAAGACAGAGCAGGAAATTGGGGAATACCAGATTTCCCGTACCGCCCAAACGAAGAAAGTGCATGTTGATGCATCATCTTCGGGTGTGTTCATTACACAGAACTGTTTCTCAGTATCCTTTACGTCCTGGGTATGTGATACCGGATCAGGATCCCGTATATGTAATCTGTTACATGGGCTACAGATAGGTAAAGAACTGAGAACGGGTGATAAGTTTCATGAGACAGAAAACGGTGCAAGTGTTGCAGCCAAGTCTGTTGGTCACTGTCACCCTGTATTACCGGAATACATTGATTCTGAACAAATGTTATTAGATACCGAACCTGATATACAAAATCATATCAGTCACTTTATTAGTAAAGAAAGGATATAATTTTGTATTGTTGGATAATGTTTTGAACATTTCCTATATCAAGAGTTGATCGGTTCAGGCACGTTATCTGAAAGCATTGACGTTCTAAATCAAACTACAGTTCTTAGTATACCGAACACACACAAGAGGAAGAGTTCAGAAATGAACGAATCCTACTTGAGGTATTGTAGACTAGGTCATATCAATGCGACCAGACTGGCTGAAGTTACATATAGATGCATATTTAAATTAGTTTGAATTTACATATTGTGAAACTTGCCGGTCATGTCACAAAGATAAGATGACCACAGCTCTGTTTATTGGAAACAGAGAAAGAGTTAGTGAACTCTTGGGATTGATACATGCTGATGTATGAAGGTCCTCTGTCTACACATGCCAAGACTGGTTCTTTTTACTTCATTACGTTCTCTGATAATCTCTCAAGATTCAGACATGTGTTCCAGTTGAAACACAAGTCCGAACCTTTTGAGATAGTCACAGAATATAAGTTAGAAGTAGAGAACCAAAAAATACGGGTATAAGTATTATGTCCTTTGATGAGATCAAGGAGGAGAATGTTGGAGATAGTGCCCTCAGAGTCAATTATTAGGTCACAGGTACGTGATTGTAATGATTGATGGAGGACCTATCCCGGTAGGACAGTCTTACTCGAGATGATAGTATGCTATCTGGTTTACCTTTATCATCGTGTACTGCTTTAGGTGACCTGACACGTCGCTATTACACGTTGATAGAGCCCCTAGGATTCTTGCTTGACCACCAGCAGTATGAGGGCGATCATATAAGTGGGAGCTGGGGTCTATAAGCTTATCCTTAAAAGGTCCCTAGTCGTGGGAGTTTCGAGACTGGGCATCGATACTCCATTAGTAGACTAGTGTATACAGTCGAGACCCCGACGAGGGGCGGTGGCCGGTCTCACAAGCCACTGGTGTCAGTTGGATCACCTAAGATGTATACAGGTGCTCATTGGGTTATGAGTACACCGGACAGGACTCGCCGGGAACATGCTAGTTGGTCATATACCAGACGTCAGATGGCAGTTCCCTGGTGACATGTGTGCAGGTTAGTTCATCGACCTGGGGATCGTCATTTGTCTCGTGTGAGTTCCCACTGTACTTTGATTACTACCCTACCACGGCTCAAAGGAGTCGTGCAAACAGGTTTTAGTTGGGTACAGTCCCGAGCCACATGGAGGCAGTGAGCGTATCTTCAGGGGTTCATCTCTCCCGGTATTGGGGGTGAGGTCGTGCTGTGTCTAGGAGAGCCATTACACAAAGTCCTTGGCCAAGGCAAGGAGATTTACTGGTAGGTATTCCAGTAGTATCTCAGGGTGTTCTGGGCTACACTCCGACACGACTTGTACCGCTTTTGGGGGTCTGACTTTTACCAACCCCCTAGGCCCGCCATGCGATACTCATAGACGAACGGACCGGACTGCACGGATATTGTCACTGACAGGCTCAGTAGGGTTGTCAGGCTGAGTTCGCTCACAGACATCCCTTTTAGTCAGTACCTGGTAGCCCGTTACGTATTGGCTTATACCTCTGACGTGCTAGTGGTTAAATCCACAACCAAGGTGTTGATGAGTCTTTAGAGTCCCCCACATTCAGTTACTCAGCTTTCGGGCGAAAGGTTGTAGAGGCCGTATGGAGATATGGCAGGGTCCGATCAGATACGTGCGGTATTGCATGGATCAGGATCGGACAGTCTGTACTATAGGCCGTATGGTTATATGGCAGGGTTCGATCAGATACGTGCGGTATTGCACAGATCAGGATCGAACGGATATTACTAGCCGGCTTTGGTATAAGCCGGATCCTAGTATAGTACAGCGTAGATTTTGTCTCTTTGCATTTGTATTTCGGTCGAAATACAGATGCGGGTGTGTATGCACAGTATCGGGGTTTTCCTGTAATTTATTACGGGACCAGTTTTCTGGAGTTGCCAGTTTGCTTTCCGTTTCGGCCAATTTCCTTTGTTCCGTTCATTGGCCGAAGATTGGTGGAGGAGGGTTTATTTGCATTGTTGCAAATAGGCATTTGTGGAGGGGGTCTTTGCTTTTTGTAGCATCATGATAGTCTTCATGATGGTGCACCATCCATTGACTTGCTTGACTTCATACTTCATGATGGCTTGACTTTTCCTTTCTCATCATGGTTGTTGATTACTTGTTTTGGAGAGTGGGTTATGGTTGTGATCATTGGATTCTTTCACCATCTCTTTTCATTATTGTTCCACCCACCCCCTTGACCTTGTTCTCTCTCTCTCTCCAATCACACATGATGGGGGGGGCCGGCCATTCCTATGGGGCATGGGATTCATTTTTCATTTTTGGTGATGAAAGATGTTACTCTCATTTTGGTATGCTACATTTTTCCCACCTCTCTCAAAGCTCTCTTTTCCTCCACAAAATGGCACAACTCCAAACTCCAAAATGAGACTTCTTCTCTACGAATTCTACAACGAATCTTGGGCACGTCGAGTAGCCGGCTTCGTGCCCGAGTTGCCTCGGCATTGAGGTGGGAGCCCGTAAACAAAGTAGGCGATGTGGTGCACTTCCGGCGACGAGGAGGAGACGGGACTTTTCCGCAGGAGATCGGGACCATGACGAGAAGACCGGAGGACTTGGATCGTCGGTATATCTCTAACCCATATTATTGTTAGCTAGGACTAATTAATGGTTCGATCCGGTGTTTAGTGCGCGGCGGTGCCGGTTTGCCAGTTCAAGAAAAATTAAAGTTTTTCACCGCTTCCGCATTCCGGCGTCGGATTGACGGCCGGGGCGCCGCCGTGCACTTACAGTGGTATCAGAGCCTCCCCATTAACTTAGTCTAGCTTTGTGTAGTGTGTTTTTCTGTTTCGATCGATCGAATGTTCCAAAACTACATTTTTGTTAGCATCAGTTTTCTGTTGGAAATTTTTGGTGTCGAAAAATTTTTCAGGTTGTAAAATATTGATGTACTGGAAAATCTAAGAGCTCTGTAAAAATTCGACGAAGTAACTCCACAGTGGGAGCGCGGAACCGCCGTGAAAACCCCCTTTTCGCCGCCCTTCCGCCGCGCACTGTGGAGATCACTTCACCAATTTTTTACAGAGGCCTTCTGGGCTTAAAATATGGGTTTTGGAATATTAAAATTGGGCCCAGGTTTTCTGTGAGTGCTACAGTTTTGATTGGGGGCCCACTTGTTAATTTTTGATCGATCGGATATTTTAAACACATTTTTCACAGTATTTACATTATATCTGCGACCGTGAATGTCACTTGATCGGTAAATCCGGTCTAACTGCTATAGCCCGGTTAGACGGATTTGCGAACGTGACTTTCACGTTGATGTTTTGTTTTTGGCTGTGATGTTGCGGATCGGTCGTGGGGGATAGCCTGGATGCAATGCTAGTACAGTTTTGTTGTATTATGTACATTTGATATTGCGGGGCGAGCGTCCGACATGTGGACTGCCTTCACTGCCTGTTTGTATTATTATTTTGGGGCACGACCTGGTTGCGGTTGATGTACCCGTTGTATGTATATTTTACTTTCTGTACTAGGATTGCCCCGCGGAGGGGTGCACGGATAGCCGGGTTCTGGAGGGCAACAAGCCCGCATCTCATGGCATTGAGACGGAGGGGGCTTCACTCTAGGATTGGCGGGCTATTCGCCGCACTCGTAGGGGGTACAGGTTGACCCAGGAGGGGTGCCCAAGTTACCGGATTCCGTGAAGTGCTGGGTGGTCCATTCACGTTGCTGAAGGGGGCTGCCTCGCTTCAGGTTTTGGCGGGTAACTTGCCGCGCCCGTAGGGGTCTAGGATTTCATTGCACAGGCTATCCACACGACCAGGGGAACGTCGGGTTTCAGTAGTGGCTCTATGAAACCCGGGGATCCCAGATATCTGTATTGTTTCTGTGATGCTGTACATTTTCTGTGATGTTGCATTTTATTCACGCCTTGAGCGAATATAATATATTGGTATATATATTAGTAGATGTTGTATATATTTTACATCCGCGCTAGTCCAGTCCCCGCTCTGTCGTTAGTTAGCTAACCTAACGGGTAATGACGGGACCCAGTGGCGAATGCGGATGGCATATACGTACATCAGTATATTTTCGTTCTTTTTGGTGTGATCAATTGATGGGACTGCATTGATTCGGATCAATGCAAGTTAAAAACAAACCTAATCTGATGTTGTTGGAACACTTTTCAAAAAGCTGTTATTGCAAGGACGTTTACTTTTGTTTTGCATCGTGGTATTCATTAGAATATCCTGCTCCTCAGTCGACGAGGCAAGGGCCGAGATCCCTTCACCGGGAGTGACCCCTTGGACAGAAGTTTGCGTCAGGGCATTAACTTCACTATAGCCGATTACTTTTGCTTTGCATCGCGGTATTCATTTGGAATATCCTGCACCCCATTCTACGGGGAAAGAGCCGAGATCCCTTCACCGGGAGTGACCTCTTTAGCAACGGTTTTCGTCACTATATTTTTAAAAGCTATCCGTTCCTTCGACGATATCAAGTTCATTACGTTAAAGGTTTTCGCCAGAAACCATTCGTAGCCCTCCGTCGTTTCATATGGGTAGTCAATAGTATTCAAGCTGTGTATGTTGGCCAAAGTCAAGGCACAGTGTTTGGTAGCTGTTGGTTATTCATATGCAGCATAGATAGATGCGTTGGTTTGGGACAGTCGTGCTGCCATTTTGGCCAAAGTCAAGGGTATGTACGGGTGGATTCAAATTAACCTGGAGAATGACGGGCAGAACTTGACATGTGACTTATGATATGTTGGCCAAAGTCAAGGTCATAAGAGCATGGGGCAGAAATCACATCGGGAGTTTCAAAAGAACTGAAACTTGCCAGATATGCGCATACCTTCTGGAGTGTGATACCGTGAGCGGATTCCGTCACGTTATCATGCGATGATTGTTGGATCCCGATTCCCACTGATGAGTTAGTTTACTCCTCGGGTAACCCCGACTAATTCTTCTTTCAGGTTTGGAGGAGAATTTGAGGTACAGTGGGAGGTTTCCAGATTAGATAAATTGGTGACCATTCTGATCTAGGTTAGAGTGCACGCTGAGTGTTTCTTTTCACTCTCTCTTTGGCAGCGACCATTGACCCGACCCTAAGACTTTGACTCAGTGACCAAGTTGACCGAACCTTCTTAAACACCGGCTTTTGGATTGTCAGAGTTGCAAACCTCATTGCCACTCCTACTTTTACCCTTTTCTCCAGGACACCACGTATTACTACGAACGTCCACTTCCATTGGACAAAACCATCGTATGGTTAGATACGAACTCGAAGGGATTTATTCGAGGATGGTTTCCGGTTCTGGAGAAAACGGATAGGATTATTCAGTTGTCTTTTCCTTTTACCCTCTCTCAGGTTACGAGTACTCCTTGGTTTAGGGGTAGTACACCTATTACGCAAATTGGATTGTCTTCTTCCAAACCTTAGGCTGGTGCCGACCGGTAGGGAATGAAGAAAACCAATTAGCATAACGATGGTGTGCAGAAGGTATTAAGTTCAGACAAAGCAAGGGATTAGTAAGAGGGCAAAGTAAATTGCAACAGATATTCATGACCAAACCAAATATTTCGTTACCACTCCCACATCACCTTTGTATTTCTCCAGGACACTCCGTATCACTACGAAGATCCACAGTTTATTTGGATACTCCATCGTATGGTTATATACGAACTCGAATGGAACTGGTTCCAGTTCGGGGATGGATTTTGGTTCAGGAGAAATAGGAATAAGGTTTATTCGGTTGTCTTTTATCTTCACCCTCTCTCATTGCGAGTGTTCCTAGGATTGGGACAGTACACCCATTATGCTTATTGGATAGTCTTCTTCCAAACCATAGGCTGGTGCCAAACGGTAGGGAAGGAAGAAAACCATTTGGCCTAAAAGGGTGTGCAGAAGGTAAAGACTAAAGACATATGAAGGGATTTGGAGAGGTGGCAAAGAACTATACGGTTACAGTCGTGAATCTGGAAGAGGCATTACTAGGAATACCAGAATACCCCATCGGAACATTTCAATGTTTCAGTTTCACTGTGTAATGTTAAAGGAAAACTGATTTCCCGATTAGATACTTACTCCAGGGTATGTATTTACCAGGTACGATTCTCACATCTGTATGGTTTTACAGATGATGAGTGGGAGTAAGCTATTGGGAATTAGGTGATTGTCCTCATTATATCGGGATTCGTTGTAATCGGTGATATTTGAGGAAGTCACCTGGGTTATTTGCCGGACGGCAAGTATTTGGTTTTGAATATCCGCCGTTATGCACCAATTTCAAATCGATGTATCTGTACGTCTATTTTCATAGAGTGAGATATACCTTTCTGAAATTATGTCTGTGACATTTACCTATATCAGTGGATGGTTAGGTAAGGAGCATTAAACAACGGTGTAATTCTTCATAACCATAAGTACAGTTTTCAACCTACGACACACAGTGAATGAGTTATCAGACTCAAGGGACTTATACAGAGTATTGTATGTTGTCCAGGGTCCATAAGGACAGAGGGGTTGGTCCTCGTACTATATTCGGTTTACTTATGACTTCTCTAGTTTTTAGACAGGTGTTTCGTGGAAACACAGGGTCCGAATTTGGAGAAGTTATAGGTATTTGAATAGAGTAGAGAACCAGATATAGCAAGTATCGGGATTCTTCAAAAAGATCGAAGATGTAGATACTTGTCAATGATATCCAGTTGCTAGTAATGACTAAGAGAACTTGCTTCTCTTTCAGGTTACTCATAATTGGAAGCATTCCTAAGTTGAGTAACGCTGATCGGCCTCCTTCCATTTAGTTGACATGCACTGGAGACAGTTGCATGATTTGAATCTGGTTCAATTAAATCAGTGCCTCTGGTTCTATATTGGATATAGAACAGTTCATATCTTAACGATGTTAAGGTACGGGGAGTTGTCCGGCTTATGCTTAAAACCAGACACTGGACAACTCAAGGCACGTTTCAGTAATGACTGTTTGTGGGTTAACCCAGGCTATGACGAGGGTTGACTTTCTACCATCTGGATGAACAATAGCGATATTGTTCTAGACTCGCCACAGTTTTATTAAAGATGGATTTTTTCAGAAAACAGTAGTGGGAGTATGGTAAAACTGGAAGTGATTCCAGAACCACAAACGATTACTGAAGATTTGATAAGGAACCTAAAGATTCAATCTGGATTGACATTCCATTGGCCACTCCGCAGATAAGGTGGGTAACTTCAGGCACCCGAGAGGTACTACGGTAGCCTCAAGGACGGTGACAGGGAAGTTCTTGTTTACCCACAATTACCATTGCTGTTGTTCCAGGGTGCGAGACCCGGCGGGAGGATGAGTATAGCGTCGTTCTAAACCAGTTTTAGAAGTGTACGTCTATATGACTCTGCCAGAGGGTTGTCGTAGTCAGTGGGAGCAGCGGAAGCATTGGTGGACAGGTAGCTTATGTCTATTTATAGACTAAAGCAGATGTAGCGGAGATAGATCATCTATTTCTGACGTGACAGTCATAGGTTTGACTTCATCAGAATAGGGGATGGATCTGTTGAGAAGGTAGTAGGGTGTGATATCCTGGTATTTGGATGACATACACAGAATAGGAAAAGAAACTCCTATACTACAATCGGTCATACTTTGGTCGTCACACAGTGGTTTCTCCACATGGGACTTGGATTTTACATCAGACATACTGGTTACTAGATCTATGGTTTTAGATCTAGATTTGGGTGGTTTCCCAATCAGGGTACTTGACAGCATTCTAAGAGTATTTAGAATGGACGACTCCATGCACGGTAGTGTACCTGCAGAAGATGGAGTCACCCTCTCTAAAGGGGTCTTACAGACTAAAGGGGAGAGGGACGTGCATGATTGGCAGATCACTTGCTCAGGCAATTGAGTCAATCATGAGATGTCAAGTACCACACCAGATGTTGTTCTTGCACTAGATGCAATAAGTTGACATTAATCCAATCCTGGAGAAACAGTCGGAAGCAGTTTTAGAACATAAGTGGATGTTCTAGGGATATGATAACGACAGCCTCATTCAGGAGACAGTTATCATTCCAGGCTTCCAAGGTGACATGGACGACAAGGAGGTTGTCAGAGTTATAGTTTTCCTTCTGATGAGGGGCAGTATTTTGGACAGGTGGTCCAAGGCAATACTGAGGGAGGCATGGCGCGCAGGATACTGATTAAGTTCAGTTGACGATACAGTCTAAGAAGTTTGGATTTGGAGTTCATTTATGAGCTATGTCCCATCAGACATCCAGACACATTCTAAGACAGGTATTGCTCATTTCGGGAGATGGCTTTCTCCGCGAACTTGAGATATAGAGAGACATAGAAAGAAACAACTAAGCGGATCCACTCACTGAGGCTATTCCTCGAACGCAATAGTTTCGCAAACGAGCTTTGTGAGACTGACTAGTAGAGGAGTTGGGTGTTCGGTATCACACGGGCTGTGAGTATGCGACATCGCAATAATTAGCCTTGAGTGCAAGTGGGAGATTGTTGGAGATAGTGCCCTCAGAGTCAATTATTAGGTCACAGGTACGTGATTGTAATGATTGATGGAGGACCTATCCCGGTAGGACATTCTTACTCGAGATGATAGTATGCTATCTGGTTTACCTTTATCATCGTGTACTGCTTTAGGTGACCTGACACGTCGCTATTACACGTTGATAGAGCCCCTAGGATTCTTGCTTGACCACCAGCAGTATGAGGGCGATCATATAAGTGGGAGCTGGGGTCTATAAGCTTATCCTTAAAAGGTCCCTAGTCGTGGGAGTTTCGAGACTGGGCATCGATACTCCATTAGTAGACTAGTGTATACAGTCGAGACCCCGACGAGGGGCGGTGGCCGGTCTCACAAGCCACTGGTGTCAGTTGGATCACCTAAGATGTATACAGGTGCTCATTGGGTTATGAGTACACCGGACAGGACTCGCCAGGAACATGCTAGTTGGTCATATACCAGACGTCAGATGGCAGTTCCTTGGTGACATGTGTGCAGGTTAGTTCATCGACCTGGGGATCGTCATTTGTCTCGTGTGAGTTCCCACTGTACTTTGATTACTACCCTACCACGGCTCAAAGGAGTCGTGCAAACAGGTTTTAGTTGGGTACAGTCCCGAGCCACATGGAGGCAGTGAGCGTATCTTCAGGGGTTCGTCTCTCCCGGTATTGGGGGTGAGGTCGTGCTGTGTCTAGGAGAGCCATTACACAAAGTCCTTGGCCAAGGCAAGGAGATTTACTGGTAGGTATTCCAGTAGTATCTCAGGGTGTTCTGGGCTACACTCCGACACGACTTGTACCGCTTTTGGGGGTCTGACTTTTACCAACCCCCTAGGCCCGCCATGCGATACTCATAGACGAACGGACCGGACTGCACGGATATTGTCACTGACAGGCTCAGTAGGGTTGTCAGGCTGAGTTCGCTCACAGACATCCCTTTTAGTCAGTACCTGGTAGCCCGTTACGTATTGGCTTATACCTCTGACGTGCTAGTGGTTAAATCCACAACCAAGGTGTTGATGAGTCTTTAGAGTCCCCCACATTCAGTTACTCAGCTTTCGGGCGAAAGGTTGTAGAGGCCGTATGGAGATATGGCAGGGTCCGATCAGATACGTGCGGTATTGCACGGATCAGGATCGGACAGTCTGTACTATAGGCCGTATGGTTATATGGCAGGGTTCGATCAGATACGTGCGGTATTGCACAGATCAGGATCGAACGGATATTACTAGCCGGCTTTGGTATAAGCCGGATCCTAGTATAGTACAGCGTAGATTTTGTCTCTTTGCATTTGTATTTCGGTCGAAATACAGATGCGGGTGTGTATGCACAGTATCGGGGTTTTCCTGTAATTTATTACGGGACCAGTTTTCTGGAGTTGCCAGTTTGCTTTCCGTTTCGGCCAATTTCCTTTGTTCCGTTCATTGGCCGAAGATTGGTGGAGGAGGGTTTATTTGCATTGTTGCAAATAGGCATTTGTGGAGGGGGTCTTTGCTTTTTGTAGCATCATGATAGTCTTCATGATGGTGCACCATCCATTGACTTGCTTGACTTCATACTTCATGATGGCTTGACTTTTCCTTTCTCATCATGGTTGTTGATTACTTGTTTTGGAGAGTGGGTTATGGTTGTGATCATTGGATTCTTTCACCATCTCTTTTCATTATTGTTCCACCCACCCCCTTGACCTTGTTCTCTCTCTCTCTCCAATCACACATGATGGGGGGGGCGGCCATTCCTATGGGGCATGGGATTCATTTTTCATTTTTGGTGATGAAAGATGTTACTCTCATTTTGGTATGCTACATTTTTCCCACCTCTCTCAAAGCTCTCTTTTCCTCCACAAAATGGCACAACTCCAAACCCCAAAATGAGACTTCTTCTCTACGAATTCTACAACGAATCTTGGGCACGTCGAGTAGCCGGCTTCGTGCCCGAGTTGCCTCGGCATTGAGGTGGGAGCCCGTAAACAAAGTAGGCGATGTGGTGCACTTCCGGCGACGAGGAGGAGACGGGACTTTTCCGCAGGAGATCGGGACCATGACGAGAAGACCGGAGGACTTGGATCGTCGGTATATCTCTAACCCATCTTATTGTTAGCTAGGACTAATTAATGGTTCGATCCGGTGTTTAGTGCGCGGCGGTGCCGGTTTGCCAGTTCAAGAAAAATTAAAGTTTTTCACCGCTTCCTCATTCCGGCGTCGGATTGACGGCCGGGGCGCCGCCGTGCACTTACAGAGAATACTTGAGCATGGAATTCCTGGACTATTCTAAAGGAGAATGAGATTCTCTCTCAGCATTACTCCTCCGCATATACCATAGCACGATGGTATATCGGGGCGGAGCAAACTCACCCTATTAGATATGGTGTGCTCTATGATGAGTACTACTGAGTTTCCTATTTCCTTTTGGGTGTTATGCGCTTAAGAGGCTGCATACCTATTGAATAGGGTTCAAATCAAATCAGTTGCCTACCACTTCATATGTGATATGGAAAGGGAGGAGCCCATATCTTATGATTGTTAAGATTTGGGGTTGTCCGGCCTATGTCTAAAAGCAAAATCCGGACAAGCTCTAGGCAAGGTCTGTTATGTAGAACTGGAAATGTTCCAGCTATACAAACTACAGCAAATGATTTGATAGAACCAAAGGATTCAATAGTCACCAACGAACCTCAGCCTCTCCGCCGATCTAGTAGGGTTCCTCACCCACCTGAGAGATACTTTGGTTTCTCTATGACAGTGGGAGCGAGGATTGCATCATGAGATGATGACCCAACTAGTTTCGAGCTGGCCATCAGGAGTGGGACTCTGTAAGAATGGCTGGATGCTTATCGATCTGAGATGGAATCCTTATACACCAACAAAGTATGGACTTTGGTTGCTTTATCTGAAGGGTTAAATCCCCATCAGAAGCGAGTATATCTTGAGAAGATTACTTGGTGTACATGGAAAAGTTGAGACTTTCAAAGCTAGACTTGTTAAAGGTTTGCATCATAAGACCAGGTATGGATTGTGTTGAAACCTTTTCTAAGGATCTATGCTTAAGTCCATCCAGATCCTACTTACCACGGCTACATACCATGACTACGATATCTGGTGGTTGGGTGTCATGACTGCTTTTCTAAGTGATGTTTTAGAAAAGATAGCGTCTATAAGTACACAGCCAGAAGGCTTCGTAGACAGTGGGAGCAGCGGAAACGTGTGCAAGATGTTTTATATGATAAAACAGGTATCGCGGAGTTGGAACATCTGTTTTGATGTGGTAGTCAAAGAGTTTGACTTCATCAAAATGGCAGATGAACCTTGTATATACGAAAAGGTAGTAGAGAGTATGGTGGTGATCCTCGTAGAGTACGTGGATGACATACTCTTGATAGGGAAGGAGTTTCCTATGCTGCACACGGTCAATCTCCGCTTATCACAAGGATTCTCCATATAGGATCAAAATGATACCTACTAAATCCTAGGTTTTGGATCTATGAGATAAATCTAATTGGATGTTAGGATACTCACTAGTTATAGTGAGATGGTATCAATCGATCTTGAGGAGAATCACTGGAATGGTTCCAGGATGATAACGACGACTGAATGTCAGTCGCAGGCTTGTCTACACCCTCAGTGGAGGGACGGTATGTTGGAAGAGTACCAAGCTAGATACCGTGACATACTAGCTGATTAAAGGCAAGATACATTGTTACCAAGGATGCTACCAAAGAGGCAGTCTGGATATTTATAAGTTCATAAGATGAACTTCGTTCCTACCATTGTGTGACAATGGAGTTGTGGCTTTAGCCAAGGAACTTCCGTCCCATCAGAAATCCAGATATAATTCTTAGGCAGTATCACCTGATCATGGGGATGGTTGATCTCCAGGGAGATCGAGGTTAGGAGAGTAGACACAGAGGAAAACAGCGCGAATCCACTCACAAAGGCCTTTTTTCCCAGTAGAGACTTTTATAGGATGGTTGAGTATGAGATACTTCAACCGCAGCTGATTGTTGGGTATGCGATACCACAACAGATGGCCCTAGTGCAAGTGGGAGATTGTTAGTTATATGTATGCCCTAGAGGCCATTACTGTACATACGATGTATATTGTAGTGGATGCTGGGACATATATAGGGAGGACTTTCTTGCTCGACATGATAGTACGCTATCTGGTTATACTTTATCTTAACATGTACTCTGATTGTCTCTATATTACATGTTGATAAAGCCCTTAGGATATGTACTCGACTACTGGGACTATGATGAGATCATACTAGTGGGGCAACGGTAGTCGGCGAGTACATCCTATAACTGTTCCTAGTCGAGGGTGTATCGAGACAGGGCATCGATGCACCAGAGTAGACTAGCGTATACGCATCTTGACCCATATGATGGGCGATGGATGATCCCATATCCATCGGTGTTTGACATCAAGGATGGTGTACGGGTGCTCAGTGGAGACTGGGTACACTGGACGGACTCGCCGAGAACTCCCAGATGATATTATACCATACGTCAGATGGCAGTTCTCTGGTGACACTGGTACAGAGTAGTCTGTTGACCCAAGATCGTCATAGGGTCTTGTGTGGTTCCCACTGTGCTTTGATTTCCATCATACCACGTCCAAGAGGGCGTGCAAAAAGGTGGCTTTTGGGTACAACCCGAATCACATGGAGGCAATGAGCGATAGAAGGGGATTCGTCTCTCCCGGTATAGGGAGTTGATGTTGTGCTGTGTTCGATTGGCTATAACCGGAAATCCCTGGCCAGGGTTGCTGAGATTTACTGGTAAGTGTTATCAGTAGTTTCTCGAACTGTTATAGACCTCAAATCGACACGACTTATCAAGCTACTGGGGTCTGACGTTTACCACCCCTAGGCGAGATATGCAACATATCAGACGACGAGACCGGACTGTACGGGAGTGTTACTGTTTGGATTCGCAGGAGAAGTTACAGGCTTGCTTGTTGATCTTCTGAGCGCTCAATACCTGGGTAGCTGTTACGTTTAGCTGACCGCTTGCAGCTTGTGGGTGTTTGATATGATCATCACCTACTGCCGGCGTATTGACGATTCTTTAGAGTCCTACACAGAGGTTTCTTGACTCAGGCAAAACGGAGTAGGAGCACATATGTGATATGTGCGGGACCGAGGATAATGCGATATGTGATACCGTATTATATTCTCGCGATATTTGATATCAGCCGGGTCGTCGGATCAAGTGTTGATTCGGCAAATCGGTACGGATAAATATTAGTCGGTTATATGCGATATAGCCGGATTGTCGGATCAAGCGTTGATTCGATAATTTAATGTATAATAATATATATGATATATTAAATTGCATTAACTAATATTTGCTCACTAAAAGATTCTTTTTCTCACTCGGATAATACATTGATATATATGCGATATATGTTAAATGTATTATTTTATTTTGTTGCAATAAATATTGTATATGTGATATATAATATTGTAACATGATATGATAAATAATGCAACTTGTTTAGTAGAGATTAAACATGGTTAGGGTTTGATTAGGGTTAAGGCTTTCTAGAAGTTTCTAGAAGTTTTCTTTCTTCGTCTTTGTTAAGATATTATGCTAGATATTTCCAAAACCCTAACCAAACCTTTAACCCTAGTTAATTCTCTACAAGAGTTAGCTTGACCATGGTTGCATTATCTATCATATTATTTCATTTCCTATTCATCACAAAAGGATAACTATGATTGTTCATCTTCTTCCTTCATTCTCTTCCTGAAAAAGCTTACTTGTTTTTCAAAAGGTGATGAATAATTGTGAGAAAAAGATAAATAAATAGAGCAAAAATCCTACTTCATCATCCTCATCTTCCCTTGCCATTTAGATGAGGGTGTTCACATCATTTCATGAGTGTTAGCTAGTGTTAAAGAAACTTCAAGGTAGATCATCTTAGTATCGAAGATCGGAAGCAAAGGTTGCGTCTTTCTCTTCGTGGAACCTCTCGAGAGTCCGGATCCCGATGATCGCAGCGAAGGGACCACAACACGGAGCATATGAAGTGAAGGACCGGATCTACAAAGGTTGTAATCCCTCTCACTTAGTGTTAAAATGTTTAGCATGTTAGTTTTCGCCTAATCTCTAGTTTAAAGTTCCGTATTCGGGTTGTTCGGCACGGCTAAATTTTTATTCGGGCATGGTTGATGCCTCGTAGACCCTTATGCGCGTGCCCAGCAACCCTACAGTTGGGGTTGGGGTTTGGGGTTTGGGGTTTGGGGTTTGGGTTGGGGTTAGGGTTGGGGGTTGGGGTTTGGGGTTAGGGTTAGGGTTAGGGTTAGGGTTTGGGGTTTGGGGTTTGGGGTTTGGGGTTGGGGTTTGGGGTTTGGGGTTTGGGGTTTGGGGTTGGGGTTGGGGTTGGTGGTTGGGGATTGGGGGTTGGGGTTTGGGGTTAGGGTTAGGGTTAGGGTTTGGGGTTTGGGGTTTGGGGTTGGGTTTGGGGGTTGGGGGTTGGGGTTGGGGTTGGGGTTGGGGTTAGGGTTGTTAGTTATATGTATGCCCTAGAGGCCATTACTGTACATATGATGTATATTGTAGTGGATGCTGGGACGTATATAGGGAGGACTTTCTTGCTCGACATGATAGTATGCTATCTGGTTGAACTTTACCTTAACGTGTATACTGATTGTCTCTCTGTTACATGTTGGTAAAGCCCTTAGGATCTGTACTTGACTACCTGGACTATGATGCGGATCATACTAGTGGGGACATGGTAGTCCATAAGTACATCCTTCAAAGTCCCTAGTCGAGGGTGTATCGAGACGAGGCATTGATATACCAGAGTAGACTAGCATGTACCTTCTCGACCCATACAGATGGGCGATGGATGATCCCATATCCATTGGTGTTTGACATCAGAGATGATATACGGGTGCTCAGTAGAGACTGGGTACACTGGACGGACTCGCCGAGAACTCCCAGATGGTATTATACCTCACGTCAGATGGCAGTTCTCTGGTGACACTGGTACAGAGTAGTCTGTTGACCCGAGATCGTCATAGAGTCTTGTGTGGTTCCCACTGTGCTTTGATTTCCATCTTACCACGTCCAAGAGGGCGTGCAAAACGGTGGTTTTTGGGTACAGTCCCGAGTCACATGGAGGCAATAAGCGATAGGAGGGGATTCGTCTCTCCCGGTATAGGGGGTTGATGTTGCGCTGTGTTTGATTGGCTATAACAGAAAATCCCTGGCCAGGGTTGCTGAGATTTACTGGTAAGTGTTACCAGTAGTTTCTCGAACAGTTATAGACCTAATATCGATACGACTTATCGAGCTATTGGGGTCTGACGTATACCATGTAAGTCTACGCTAGCGCCCCGGCAGTCTACAGACGCCAAAATGCGGAACAAAACTTTTTAACTTGGCGCTATCGTATACTTTAACCCGGATCTACCATTATTGCTAAACTAACAAACTGTAAAGAGTGTAGAATGGTTATACCGAACGATCCGAGTCCTTCGTTCTTCAACCATCATCCCACGCTCCGTTGCGGCTGCTCCGATCTCGTCGATCTCCGAATCCTTCGTCGAGGTGGCACCACATGATCGGTTCTTTAAACGGGCTCCCGCCTCTGACTCGAGGCAACTCGATCGTCAAGTTTGCTAAAAGAGACGACCAAGAATGATGTAGAATATGAGTAGAAGACTTTGTCTCACTTTGTCCAAATCCGTGGACGATCGGTTAATGAAGTTGCCGTGGAAATCGGGTGATGGAAAGAAATGAACTGTAAATTCCATACACCCCAAACTATCATAATCTTTTTCTAACCGAAATGAAACCTCAAGTGAGAGTGAGAGAGAGGAGAGAGAGAGGGCAAGCCATATATAGCAAGAGGGAGGTGACCGTAGGAGAAGGGGGTGACCATAAGCTAAAAGCTTCTCACTTCAAAATATCTTAAGCAATCCAAAAGGAATTAATCACAAAGCATGAGTCATTAGGCTTAGTCACCCTTTAATAAATGCAACCAATGAAAACCCTACACCAATAAGCCTAGTCACCTCATCTAGAATATTCTAGAACACTGACTCACCTTATCTGTAGAAAAGATAAATCCGTCTTTAACCAAATGTTAAAAGACGGCTGATAGAAAACTGGAAACTGGCAACTTCCAAAAGTGATCCTGAAACGACTTTCAGGATAACCCCGAAACTGTATAAATACACCCGCATTTGTATTACGACCGAATACAAATGCAACTGAGACAAAGATATTATACCTACTCAATATAATACTCGGATCCGGCTTAAACCAAAACCGACCAGTATTATCTGCCCGAAAAATAACACGTGCGTAAACGCACGTGCATTTTCCGAACCCTGCCATAAAACCATACGGCCTCTACAACGTTTCGCCCGAAACTTGGGAAACTGTCTGTGGGGGACTCTAATGACTCTTCAGTACCCTGGCAGTGGGTTTAACCACAAACCGTCAGCGGCACTAGCTATGCGTAACGGTTGCCCATGGACTGAACTTAAGGGAGACTGATGAGCGCACTCAAGGGTGGCCGATGAGCTAACACATCCAGAAACCCTACTGAGCCTAACAGTGACAATGTATATACAGTCCGGTCCGTTCGTCAATGAGTATCGCATATCCGCCTAGGGGGCTAGTAACGTCAGACCCCCAGAAGCAGTATAAGTCGTGTCGGAGTGTAGCCCAATAACACCCTGAGATACTACTGGAGTACCTACCAGTAAATCTCCTACCATGGCCATGGATTTAGTGTAATGGCTCTCCTAGACACAGCACGATCTCGCCCCCAATACCGGGAGAGACGAATCCCCTGCCGATCCGCTCACGTGCCTCCATATGGCTCGGGACTGTACCCAAAAGCTACCTGTTTGCACGACTCCTTTGAGCCGTGGTAGGGTAGTAATCAAAGCACAGTGGGAACTCACACGAGACAAATGACGACCTCAGGTCGATGAACTAACCTGTACACATGTCACCAGGGAACTGCTATCTGACGGTAGATATAATACTAACTAGCAGATTCCCGGCGAGTCCTGTCCTGTGTACTCATAACCCAATGAGCACCTGTATACATCTTAGGTGATCCAACTGACACCAGTGGCTTGTGAGACCGGCCACCGCCCCTCGTCGGGGTCTCGACTGTACACACTAGTCTACTCCGGAGTATCGATGCCCTGTCTCGAAACTCCCACGACTAGGGACCACAATTAAGGATATGCATATAAACTACCCAACTCTCACGTATATGATCGCCATCATACTGTTGGTAGTAAAGCAAGATCCTAAGGGCTCTATCAAAGTGTAACATGCAATCAGTCACCTGAACATGTACACGACTGATAAAGGCAAACCAGATAGTATACTATCATTTCGAGTAAGACTGTCCTACCGGGATAGGTCCTCCGCAATCATTGCAATCACGTACCTGCGATCCAATAATTGACTATGAGGGCACTATCTCCAACATACCACCCCTAGGCGAGATATGCGACAGATCAGACGATCAGACCGGACTGTACGGTAGTGTTACTGGTCGGATTCACTGGAGTGTGAGCGGGCTTGCTCGTCGATCTTCAGATCGCTCAATACCCGGGTGGCCGTTACGTTTAGCAGACCGCTTGCGGCTTGTGGATGTTTGATATGATCATCATCCGCTGCTGGCGTATTGATGAGTCTTTAGAGTCCTACACAGAGGTTTCCTGGCTCAAGCGAAACGAAATAGGAGCGCATATGAGATATGTGCGGGGCCGAGAATAATACAAGTATGTGATACTGTATTCGATTCTCGCGATGTGACATTGATCGGTTATATGCGATATAGCCGGATTATCGGATCAAGTGTTGATTCGATAAGATGTTACTAATGATACCAGTCGGTTATGTGCGTCATGACCGGATCGTTAAATCAAGTGTTGATTTAATGATTTAATGCATAATTATATATATTTGATATATTGCTTTGCATCAACTAGTATCGGTTCACTTTAAAATGGATTTTCTCACTCGGGTGTGCGCATTGCATATGCGATATGATTTTGTGCACTTGATTGTATCATGTTTGATGATACATGTTTACTTGTGTTTTGTGTAAAGTTTAAACCATGGTTATGTAATGGTTAGGGTTTACATTTTCTTATTCATTTATTTGTTCATTTATTCTTTTTGGAAAAATGAATAGCATAAAGGAAAATGGTGGCTTGTTTTGGATTCTAGTTGAAGCTTCATGAAGCTTTGACCTAAGTAACCATTTTGTCTCATGCTTAACCCTAACCACTCCATTAACCCTAGTTTAATCTCTACACTTGACCATGGTTCATGTTATGATAAGTATTGATTTTCTTTTTCAATATTTATTCAACTTATCATATATTTCTTTCTTCTTCTTCTTCCTTGAACTTCAAGAAGAAAGCTTACCTCATCAATGGTGATTGATGAATTAGAGTGAGAAATTCAATTATAAAGTTAACCCAACTCCTATTTCTTCATCCTCTACCTCTTGCCAAGTAGTAGAGTGTGTTTTCTTCACAAGTTTCTTGACTTGGTGAAGTCGGAGCTTGATTTAGCGATGCCTCGACGTAGATCATCTTCGGCATGGACATCGACGACCTAGCTTGCCCATTCTCCGACGAAGCCGACGCTTGAGCCCGGGTTTGATTTGGACAGCGGAGAGGACCTCGTTGCGGAGCTATGGAGTTGGGGTCGGGGTCGGGGTCGGGGTCGGGTTCGGGTTCGGGTTCGGGTTAGGGCTGGGGCTGGGGCTGGGGCTGGGGCTCGGGCTGGGGCTAGGGCTGGGGCTGGGGTTAGGGCTGGGGTTCGGGTTAGGGTTCGGGTTAGGGTTAGGGTTCGGGTTCGGGTTCGGGTTAGGGTTCGGGTTCGGGTTCGGGTTCGGGTTAGGGGGTAGGGTAGGGTTGGGGTTGGGGTTGGGGTTGGGGTTAGGGTTCGGGTTCGGGTTCGGGTTAGGGGTGGGGGTAGGGTTAGGGTTGGGGGTGGGGTTCGGGGTGGGGTTGGGGGTGGGGTTCGGGTTGGGGGTGGGGTTAGGGGTAGGGGTACGGTTCGGGGTTCGGGGTTCGGGTTCGGGGTCGGGGTCGGGGTCAGGGTCGGGGTCGGGGTCGGGGTCGGGGTCGGGGCTAGGGTTAGGGCTGGGGTTAGGGCTGGGTTAGGGCTGGGGCAGGGGCTGGGGCTGGGGCTGGGGAAGGGTAGGGGTAGGGGTAGGGTTGGGGTTGGGGTTGGGGTTTGGTTTGGGTTTCGGGTTTCGGGTTTCGGGTTTCGGGTTTCGGGTTCGGGTTCGGGGTCGGGGTCGGGTTGGGGTTGGGGTTGGGGTTGGGGTTGGGGTTGGGGTAAGGGTAGGGGTAGGGGTAGGGGTTGGGGTTGGGGGTTGGGGGTTGGGGTTGGGGTTGGGGTTGGGTTTAGGGTTAGGGTTGGGGTTGGGGTTGAGGTTGGGGTTGGGGTTGGGGTTGGGGTTGGGGTAGGGTTAGGGGTTAGGGGTTAGGGTTAGGGTTAGGGTTAGGGTTGGGGTTGGGGTTAGGGGTTAGGGGGTAGGGTTAGGGGGTAGGGTTGGGGGTAGGGTTGGGGTTGGGGTTGGGGTTGGGTGGGGTTGGGGTTGGGTGGGGTTGGGTTGGGTTGGGTTGGGTCAGGGTCGGGGTCGGGGTCGGGGTCGGGGTCGGGGCTAGGGTTAGGGCTGGGTTAGGGCTGGGGCAGGGGCTGGGGCAGGGGCTGGGGCTGGGGCTGTTGCTGGGGCTGGGGCTGGGGCTGGGGAAGGGTAGGGGTAGGGGTAGGGTTGGGGTTGGGGTTGGGGTTTGGTTTGGGTTTCGGGTTTCGGGTTTCGGGTTTCGGGTTCGGGTTCGGGGTCGGGGTCGGGGTGGGGTTAGGGTTGGGGTTGGGGTAGGGGTAGGGGTAGGGGTAGGGGTAGGGGTAGGGGGTTGGGGGTTGGGATTGGGGTTGGGGTTGGGGTTTGGGTTTGGGGTGGGGGTTGGGGTCGGGGTCGGGGTCGGGGTCGGGGACGGGGTCGGGGTCGGGGTCGGGGTTGGGGTTGGGGTTAGGGTTAGGGTTAGGGGTTAGGGGGTAGGGTTAGGGGGTAGGGTTAGGTGTAGGGTTAGGGTTGGGGTTGGGGTTGGGGTTGGGTGGGGTTGGGGTTGGGTTGGGTTGGGTTGGGTTGGGGTTGGGGTTGGGTTGGGGTTGGGGTTAGGGTTGGGTTTGGGGTTGGGGTTGGGTTTGGGGTTGGGGTTGGGTTGGGGTTGGGGTTGGGGTTGGGGTTTGGGTTGGGTTTGGGGTTTGGGGGTTGGGGTTTGGGTTTGGGTTTGGGGTTTGGGGTTTGGGTTTGGGGGTTTGGGTTGGGGCTGGGGCTGGGGCTGGGGCTGGGGCTGGGGCTGGGGCAGGGCTAGGGCTAGGGCTAGGGCTAGGGCTAGGGTTGGGGTTGGGGTTTGGGGTTTGGGGTTTGGGGTTTGGGGTTGGGGTTTGGGTTGGGTTGGGGTCTGGGTTCGGGGTCGGGGTCGGGGTCGGGGTCGGGGTCGGGGTCGGGGTCAGGGTCAGGGTCAGGGTCAGGGTTTGAAAGTCCACGCTAGCGCCCCGGCAGTCTACAGACGCCAAAATGCGGAACAAAACTTTTTAAAACTGGCGCTATCGTATACTTTAACCCGGATCTGCCATTATTGCTAAACTAACAAACTGTAAAGAGTGTAGAATGGTTATACCGAACGATCCGAGTCCTTCGTTCTTCAACCATCATCCCACGCTCCGTTGCGGCTGCTCCGATCTCGTCGATCTCCGATCTCCTCCGTCGAGGTGGCACCACATGATCGGTTCTTTAAACGGGCTCCCGCCTCTGACTCGAGGCAACTCGATCGTCAAGTTTGCTAAAAGAGACGACCAAGAATGATGTAGAGAATGAGTAGATTACTTTGTCTCGTTCCGTCCAAAGCTATGGACGGACGGTTAATGAAGTTGCCGAAGGAAATCGGGTGATGGAATGAAATGAACTGTAAATTCCATACACCCCAAACTATCATAATCCTTTTCTAACCGAAATGAAACCTCAAGTGAGAGAGAGAAAGAGGAGAGAGAGAGGGCAAGCCATATATAGCAAGAGGGAGGTGACCGTAGGAGAAGGGGGTGACCATAAGCTAAAAGCTTCTCACTTCAAAATATCTTAAGCAATCCAAAAGGAATTAATCACAAAGCATGAGTCATTAGGCTTAGTCACCCTTTAATAAATGCAACCAATGAAAACCCTACACCAATAAGCCTAGTCACCTCATCTAGAATATTCTAGAACACTGACTCACCTTATCTGTAGAAAAGATAAATCCGTCTTTAACTAAATGTTAAAAGACGGCTGATAGAAAACTGGAAACTGGCAACTTCCAAAAGTGATCCTGAAACGACTTTCAGGATAACCCCGAAACTGTATAAATATACCCGCATTTGTATTACGACCGAATACAAATGCAACTGAGACAAAGATATTATACCTACTCAATATAATACTCGGATCCGGCTTAAACCAAAGCCGACCAGTATTATCTGCCCGAAAACTGACACGTGCGTAAACGCACGTGCATTTTCCGAACCCTGCCATAAAACCATACGGCCTCTACAACGTTTCGCCCGAAACTTGGGAAACTGTCTGTGGGGGACTCTAATGACTCTTCAGTACCCTGGCAGTGGGTTTAACCACAAACCGTCAGCGGCACTAGCTATGCGTAACGGTTGCCCATGGACTGAACTTAAGGGAGGCTGATGAGCGCACTCAAGGGTGGCCGATGAGCTAACACATCCAGAAACCCTACTGAGCCTAACAGTGACAATGTATATACAGTCCGGTCCGTTCGTCAATGAGTATCGCATATCCGCCTAGGGGGCTAGTAACGTCAGACCCCCAGAAGCAGTATAAGTCGTGTCGGAGTGTAGCCTCAATACACCCTGAGATACTACTGGAGTACCTACCAGTAAATCTCCTACCATGGCCATGGATTTGTGTAATGGCTCTCCTAGACACAACACGATCTCGCCCCCAATACCGGGAGAGACGAATCCCCTGCCGATCCGCTCACGTGCCTCCATATGGCTCGGGACTGTACCCAAAAGCTACCTGTTTGCACGACTCCTTTGAGCCGTGGTAGGGTAGAAATCAAAGCACAGTGGGAACTCACACGAGACAAATGACGACCTCAGGTCGATGAACTAACCTGTACACATGTCACCAGGGAACTGCTATCTGACGGTAGATATAATACTAACTAGCAGATTCCCGGCGAGTCCTGTCCGGTGTACTCATAACCCAATGAGCACCTGTATACATCTTAGGTGATCCAACATACACCAGTGGCTTGTGAGACCGGCCACCGCCCCTCGCCGGGGTCTCGACTGTATACACTAGTCTACTCCGGAGTATCGATGCCCTGTCTCGAAACTCCCACGACTAGGGACCACAATTAAGGATATGCATATAAACTACCCAACTCTCACGTATATGATCGCCCTCATACAGTTGGTAGTAAAGCAAGATCCTAAGGGCTCTATCAAAGTATAACATGCATTCAGTCACCTGAACATGAACACGACTGATAAAGGCAAACCAGATAGCATACTATCATTTCGAGTAAGACTGTCCTACCGGGATAGGTCCTCCGCAATCATTGCAATCACGTACCTGCGATCCAATAATTGACTATGAGGGCACTATCTCCAACAATCTCCCACTTGCACTCAAGGCTAATATTGCGATGTCGACTACTCACAGCCCGTGTGAAACCGAACATCCAACTCCTCTACTAATAAGTTTCACAAAGCCCGTTTGTAAAACTATTGTGTTCGAGAAAATAGCCTCAGTGAGTGGATCCGCCTAGAAGTTTCTTTCTGTATCTCTCATAATCTCAAGTTCGCGGAGAAAACCATCTCCCGAATTGAGTAGTACCTGTCTTAGAATATGTCTGGATATCTGATGGGACCTTAGTTCATAAATGAACACCATATCCAAACTTCTTAGACTGTATCGATCACTGAACCTAATCAGTATCGGGCACTATGCCACCCACAGTATCCTTTGGACCACCTGTCCATAATACTGTCTCTCGTCAGAGGGAAAACTAAAACTCTGACAATCACTCTGTCATCCATGTCACCTTTGAAGCCTGGAATGATAACCGTCTCCCGAAAGAGGCTGCCGTTATCAAATCCGTAGAACATGTACCAATGTTCTAAAACTGCTTCCTTATGTTTCTCCAGGATTGGATTAATACAAACTTATTGCATCTAGTGCAAAAACAACATCTGGTGTGGTACTTGACATCTCACGATTGACTCAATTGCCTAAGCAAGTGATCTGTCAATCATGCATATCCCTCTCCCCTTTAGTCCATACGACACTTTAGAGAGGGTGACTCCATCACCTGCAGGTACACCACCATGCTAGGAGTCAACTATTCTAAAAACCATTAGAATAACTGTCAAAGTACCCACATTGGGAAACTGCCCAAATCCAGATCTAAAGCCATAGATCCAGAAACCAGAATGTCAAATATTATATCCATGTCCTGTCTGGAGAAACAACTGTGTGACGACCACAGTTCAACCGATCGTAGTATAGGAATTTTACTTCCTACTCTGTGTATGTCATCATGATACCATGACATCACACCCTACTACCTTCTTAACTGATCCATCCCCTATTCTGATTGAAGTCAAAAAACCATGACTGTCACATCAAAATTAGATGATCTATCTCCGCTATAACTGCTCAAGTCTATAAATAGATATAAGCTACTTGCTCACTATGCTTCCGATGCTCCCACTGACTACGACAACCCTCCTACAGGGTCTCATATCCTGGAACAACAGTAGTGTCAAGTCTTTGTAGATAAGAACCTCCCTGTCACCGTCCTTGAGGCTACCGAAGTACCTCTCGGGTGTCTGAGGTTACCCACCATATCTGCGGAGTGGCTATTGGAATGTCAAACCTGATTGAATGTATAGGTCCTATTAAATTTTCCGTAATCGTTTGCGGTTCTGGAATCACTTCCAGTTCTACCATACTCCCACTACTGTTTTCTGAAAAAGATCCATTTTACTAAAACTGTGGCGAGTCAAGAACAATATCACTATTGATCTTCCAAATGGTAGAATATCAACCCTCGTCATAGCCAGGGTCAACCCACAAAACAGCCATTACAGAAACGTGCCCTGAGTTATCCAGAGTCTGGTTTTAAGCATAAGCTGGACAACTCCCCATACCTTAATTTCTTTTAAGGTACGATCCATTCTATATCCAATACAGAAACTTTGGCACTTATTTAATTGGAACCATATTCAAACCATGCAGCTGTCTCCAGTGCATATCAACTTAATGGAAAAAGGCCAATCAGCATTACTCAACTTAGGAATCCATCCAATTATGAGTAACCTGAAAGAGAAAACTCGTTTCTCAAAACCATCACTATCATCTGAATACCATTTACAAGAATCTACATCTTCTATCTCTTTGAAGAATCCCGATACTTGTGATGCCTGGTTCTCTACTTTATTCTTATACCCACAACTTCTCAAAACTTAGACCTTGTATTTCTACGAAACACTTGTCTAAATACCAGAGAAGTTATAAGTAAACAGAACATAGTACGAGGACCTACCCCTTTGTCCTGAAGGACACTTGGACAACATACAATACTCTGTATAAGTCCGCTGAGTTAAACAACTCAAAACCTGTGCGTCGTAGGTAGAAAACTGTACCCTGGCGATTTCCTCAAATATCACCAATTACAACGAATTCCGATATAATGAGGATGATCACCTAATTCCCAATATCTTACTCCCACTCTTCATCTGTAAAACCATACAGATATGAAAATGAAACCTGGTAAATACATACCCTTGGAGTAAGTATCTAATCGGGAAAACAGTTTTTCTTTAACAATGCACTGAAACATGAAAATGTTTCGTAGGGGTATCCTGGTATTCATAGCAATGCCTCTTCCATAATCCAATTCATGACTTCAACCGTATATCTCTTTGCTATCTCTCCAAATCCCCTTTATTTGTCTTTAGTCGTTACCTTCTGTACACCATCATTAGGCTAAATGGTTTTCTTCCTTCCCTACCGTTCGGCACCAGCCTATGGTTTGGAAGAAGACCATCCAGTAAGCATAATAGGTGTACCCTCCTAAACCAAGGAATACTCGCATCTCGAGAGAAGGTGATGATAAAAGACAACTG